>JBBMOJ010000192.1:0-75676 GCA_038090695.1 Sclerotinia spermophila | reverse complement strand
AGATCTCTAGACACTTCCACGTGACCCTAGAGGCAGCTCCCGTAACATATAGATATATATTAGAAAACTAATAAACTCTTAAAATTTGTTTTATCTAGCTTTTATAACTTTATCCCTTTTATATATACTAGTATTTATAATCTGTTTTATCAAATAAATCAAACCAATAAGAAAACCTTTTTTGTTTCAATTATAAAGGTTTTTTGGTAGTATATTGTATTTTGTAATTGTTTTTATTAATTAAATGAAAAAAAAGAGGGATTAACTAGAGTTTTTTATATAATATAAATCAATAATAAAATAAAAATAGTATTAACTAGATTATAAAAGTATTCAAAATACCTAACATTATTAGCTTTAATATATAGATTATTAATATATTAAAAATATTGATTTTTAAGATGTGTTTTATACCTCTTAACGAATTGGGTTATTCAATTCTTTCTTATAGACCGGCCTATAATCTCTTCCACTAGATTTTTGATTATACAATTTATAGAAGGTATAGATCTTTATATTAGTTTGTTGATTTAATCAATTAAATTTTTTTCTTACTTTTTATTAAAGTATTAATAAGTATTTTTATAAGCAAAAGTATAAAAAACTAATTACTCTTTATATTGCTGATATAATATAAAACAATCAATATTATAGATTTTTATAATAATAGTTATATTGAGTTTCTTTTTAATTTTGATTTAAGTTATTGCTAATTCTATATGGGCTTCTATAATTAATTTAAGGTTCGAAATTTTGTACAAGATATAGAGTAATACAAGATGTCGGGATATCGGTTATATAAGCTAAACTATAAGCAAGTACTCATTGGACTTGAAAAACAATGTTTTCAACTACATGATTTGGATTGTTCGGTCCTGGTATCTGTGTATATATGTTATGGGATGGTCGTAATATTTAATTGTCGAGTTGATAGACGACGAGCTTAGGTGACCACCGCGTGTTCCGACATACCCCCCCCCCAGTGAGTCCTGGTGAGCGAACCCCGAGCTTGGGTGTAATTGAAAGCAGATGGAAAGCTTTTTTACAGCGACTCAATTCAGACGTGCAACAAAACGAAAATGTTGAATTCGGCACGTGAGCGGTGAGAAAAGAGCTGTTCACCGATGCTGAATTATGCCGATCATTTTTGCTTATTGGTGTTAGCGCAATTATCTTGGACATGACACAGACAGAGCTGTGGGTTCAATCTCAGAATATCATTGATTATTGAAAGGCTGAACTGGTCTATGGATATTTTTGAATGCAGGCCACAATGAATTGATTCAGTGTTTTGTTTATTTTCTCAGGAGGGAATGATTTCTGGACTTTAAGTAAGGTATATCGGCCGGCCTGCGTTTTCAGACACGAAAGCACAAGTAATGCAATGGGGTAGTTTGGGTTACATTGATGATGAGGGGTAAGACCTCGAAGCTGGGTATATTAGAATGACACGTACTGGTGCTCATAAAGATACATTCCATCATTCTGTCTTTCATAGCAGTCATCTTTCAAAAAAATGTTGCTTTTGCCAGTTGTATTAATCACAATAACTTTGGGTTTCACCAGAGCAGCTTCTTCAAGTCAATGTGTAAGTTCAAATCCATCAATTACTTCAGCTACAGAATTGACCGGATGAATACAGTGTTATTTATTGAAATCCGATATTACAGCTACTCCGAATAGCAAAGCTTATAATGCCACTACTCAAGGATTTTGGTCTGGTCAAGCACGCGATGATAAACCAACTTGTGTTGTACAGCCCACTACTAGAGAACAGGTAGCTGCCGTGGTGAAGGTTCTTGCTCGATGGCGGTGCCAATTTTCAGTGAAGGGAGGCGGTCATACACCGTTTGCTGGAGCGGCATCGATTAATGATGGAGTCACCATTGATTTGGCTAAGCTTAATACTATATCGGTGGATAAAAATGTCGGCATCGCACATATTGGCCCAGGATTGAAGTGGGGACAAATTTATGAGTATTTGGAAACTAAGGATATGATGGTCTCTGGTGGTAGGGCCTCTTCAGTTGGAATCGGTGGATTAGTCATTGGAGGTGAGACTCCATTAAAGCAAGGTAAGAATATGTGCAGGTAACTTACACGGATTTGTTTGTAGGTGGTTACTCATGGTTTTCGCCTCAAAAAGGGTTCGTAGCGGATACTGTGATCAACTTCGAGCTTGTGGTTGGTAACGGCTCAATTATCAATGTGAATGCGACTTCAAATTCGGACCTTTTCATCGGACTGAAAGGAGGAGGAAACAATTTCGGCATTGTTACTCGCTATGATCTAGAAGCATTCCCTTTCAAAAAGTTGTGGGGAGGGATCATGGCCTATCCGACCAGTACGGCGAAAGCCCAAATCGATTTTTTCACCAATTTTACCAATCATATATCGGATGACCTAAAGGCCAATTTCTTTAATATGTGGACCTATCAACAAGTTTCTGGTACACAGAGTATCCTTAACGTCATTGATTATGTCGCGCCGGTTGAAGCTCCAGCTGTTTACTCTGCCGCATTGGCAATTCCGGATTTGATATCTAGCACAATGCGAATCACGAATGTGAGCTCATTGACTGATGAGCTTTCTGATAATGCCTCAACACCGAATTCTAGGTATATTTTCGTCACTACGACCTTTTCGAATAGTGCAAAAATGTACGAAACAGCTGCGAATATCTCGAATAAACATCTGGAACCTCTCAAAAATACTACAGGTCTTGTGTGGTCCTCTCTCTTCCAACCTATTCCTCTCATCGTCAACGAACACTCAGTAGCAGCTGGTGGAAATATTCTGGGTTTGGATCGAAACAAAAACAATCTGACGCTCTTTTTGGTCGTCGTGACTTGGCTTGAAGCCTCGGATGATCAAAAGTTTACCGATGCAGCTTATGCTACGGTTGATGAAATCAATGCGGCTGCTGAGAAGTTTGAAGTTACTAATCCTTTTATTTATTTAAATTATGCAGGGAAAAATCAGAATCCACTGGCGGGGTATGGAGAGGAGAATATTGAGAAGATGAGAGCCCTGAGTAAGAAATATGATCCTCAAGGGACTTTTCAAAAATTGGTCAAAGGGGGATTTAAAATTCCTAGTATGGAAACTGCCATGGATTAGGAAGCTGGAATTCTGGAGAATACAATCAAGGAAGAGGCAATACTGCTGTACCAACCTCTAACATTTAATTATCATCTCCCAAAAAACGTTGTCCCGCCGTTGTCCGCCGTTGAGTGAGTCCAGATAAACGGAGCGGACTAATCCGAAGACTTTGACAAAGGGTTGTTCCAAAACCACCTTAACCGGAAACTTTTCGATCTAGGGGCACTTTCTAACATTTGGAATGGGTCCACGTGGTGATCAGTTAGTATATCATTGCCCTTTTCTGTACCTATTCCTCTTTTTTTTTCAGGTTATTACTTCGTCAAAGCTCTATTAAATGCCGTGTCGGCGAAGTATCTTTGGTAGTCAATGGTATGGTAGTATCTTACTGCGCTTACAACCTCCAGTTCTTCTCGGGGACCTCGCTAAGCCTTGTCAAGTTGAAGGTTGGAACCAGTAAGGAGGCTTAGTATGGAATGCACGATCGTTATTTTTGCCCCACCTTTACCATTCAATCCCCAATTCCTAGGAGAGCATTCAGTGGCTCACTGGGTGGCACTCAATTACCCCACCAAATGCCTCGCGCTTATATCGCTCCTACAGGAATCGGGGACCTGCAGATTAATATCTGAATATAACTGTTACCTGACTATATATATATAACTCTTATTATATTATAAGGTTGGTATTCTCCGATCGGCGAATTCTCCACAGTAGTTGTATACCATGTTCGCTTCGTATTTCGGACGTTTTCTTGTGTTGCGATATCATACGGTATCACAGTGTCAGAGCTAGAATACCTGGGCTTATTTTGTAAGACAGGCTGAATAATACCTAACTAAGTTTGGAATGTTGACTTGTGTCTGACACACAAATGACTGTGTAGTGATTAGTGTCGGAAGAGTAAATATGGAATATAAAGGTTGTGCACCCTACGTTGAAGAAAGGTCTCAATATGCTTCAAACGCAGGGTCGAGTCAAACTCATTGGCAAAAATCGAAGTCTTACAAGATAGTTTCAAACATTCCTCTGAGTCAGTTTAATAATCAGTTCCGAGATACGAACCCTTTTACTTCTCCATTCGATTCTTCTCAACTACCAAAACTTTCAAGATCGACAGGATTTCAAAGAAACAAGTTCCAGCAAGGCTCGGAATAATCATCCAACCAGTAATCGGGGATTTCAGATTTCAACGCTCGAGAATTGTGAATCACTCGGAATCGGGATACCTCTTCAGAGGGACATAGACGAATTCGAGCTTGAGTAGGATCACACTATGACAGACACGACCACCAGCACACTTTCACAAGTTTCGGGAAAGGCTGAGCAAGATTATGATATGGAACATCGTACTCACTTCATGACTGATGTTGAATTATCGGCTGTTGATGATACTCATTTGAATAATACTACTGTTCGGAACTTCATATGGAAGGATGTGACGGTCACTGTGAAGGACCACAAAACGAAAGAATCAAAAGAAATTCTAGGGGGTGTTAATGGTTTTGTTGAAGCTGGTTAGTAATTGTATTTGGAAAGCTTGGTTCGGATTGATAGTAGGCTACTAACATATTTATAGGAGAGATATGTGCTTTAATGGGACCAAGTGGTTGTGGGAAAACTACTCTGTTGAATGTATTGGCTCACAGAAACGCAGCTGCGAAAGCGACTGTGACGGGCAAGACACTGATCAATGGGTCAATTACGTCTAAAGGTGTTTTTCGAGATATGAGTTCATATGTTGAGCAAGAGGATGCTCTTATAGGCTCTCTGACAGTGCAAGAGACATTGAATTTTGCAGCTCGTCTTGCTCACAAGAGGTATAGCTCCTAGTTCTTGGTTGTTATTATTACGAACTAATTCTTACTTAGTTCACTGACGAAAACTGAGCGAATGAGGCGGATCAGGGGATTGATAAAGTCATTCGGTCTTCGTAATCAGGCACATACCATTATTGGAACACCAATTCAGAAAGGTATTAGTGGCGGTCAAAAACGACGAGTTAGTGTTGCAAGTCAACTCATCACCGGACCTAAACTTCTTTTCTTGGATGAACCTACATCCGGGTTGGATTCTGCAGCAAGTTGGGAAGTGATGTCCTTTGTGAAAGAGGTTGCAAAACAAAACAATGTTAGTTATTGCCTCTATTGATCAGGATATATATTGACTTTATTGCCTAGTTGATTGTTATAGCAAGTATACATCAACCTTCAACCTCCACTTTCCAATTGTTCGATAAGTTATTGCTATTATCCGGTGGAAAATCCCATTACTTTGGTCCTGTCTCAGAAGTCAATCACCATTTCGAATCCATAGGATATCCAATTCCACTTCACATCAACGCTTCAGAATACCTTCTTGATCTCATGAATACAGACTTTGCAGTCAACCAATCACAAGCGCAGACAAGACTACTACAAATTCAGCAAGCTTGGCTGGTTTCGTCCACTTGTCGACAAATGCATGATAAAATCCAGCATACATTGCAACATGTCAAGCCTTTACCCGTGACCCATTCCTCACGTGGTGGATTTTTCAATATATTGATGACATTGGTACATAGAGCCTTCATAAAGAGTTACCGAGATGTGGTCGCATACGGTATTCGTATTGCAATGTATATGGGGCTTGCTATCATGATGGGTACAGTTTGGTTGCGTCTCAAAACAGATCAGAGTGATATTCAACCTTTCATTAATGCTATTGTGAGTACCAAGTTTCTCCAGAGGTATAGATTTTGTGACTAATAAAGCTTAGTTCTTTGGCTCAGCTTTCATGTCTTTTATGGCTGTCGCTTATGTTCCATCGTTTCTCGAGGATCGTTCTACATTTATCAAGGAACGAGCAAATGGTCTTTATGGGCCTACAGCATTCATGCTTTCGAACTTCATTATTGGCTTACCATATCTATGTATGTCCCTACTCGTGCCCTCCGAATCTCAACTAACATTATATCCAGTTCTAATATCATTCCTCTTTTCGGTTACAACCTATTTTCTCAACAATTTCCGACCTACAGCTCCCGCCTTCTTCACATGGATAATGTGGCTTTTCCTCGATCTCCTCGCCGCCGAATCTCTGGTCGTTTTTATGTCCTCTCTATTCCCTTCCTTTGTGATATCTCTTGCTCTTACTGCTTTTGCAAATGGATTATGGATGAGCGTTGGTGGTTTTCTGGTACCTCCACAAATTCTAAACGTGTTTTGGAGATATGTCTTTCATTACATTGATTACCAGGTATGTTTTCTAATCTCAATTCTATCTAATTACTTCGTACGACCGGTGGTTGTGATACAACAGTGATGCTAATGCATACAATTAGACATACGTATTCCAAGGAATGATGGTCAACGAGTTTTCAGAAAGAGACTATACCTGTGGAACTTCCTGTCACTGTATGTACATCACCGATCTCGCACCTCAATGTAAAATTAGCGGTAAAGGGGTTTTAGATCAATAGTACGTTTTCCCCTTCCTCCTCAATCTAGACTTTCATTAACGAAACTTAGTGGTTACAAGACCGGCAAGACCGGTGAATGGGTAGGCATTTTGATTGCAATTATTATTGTATATAGGATTTTAGGCTTGGCTGCTATGTATTTTAGACGGTAAAGTTACTGTTTGGTGGATAGATTGGCAAGAATGGAAAAGATTTTGGGGCTTGGGGGCTTGAAGGTGGCTTGGATGTTGCTTATCTTGGTATGAGGTACTAGAGCGCGGCACGGGAGGTGGCAGCTTTGGAAAGTGTGGTGATCAGACGTCACGCGCACACAGTGTTGTACATATATAAGTGTGAGGGATTGTTTATATGGTGTGTCCTTCGGTTTCGAGAATTGCATTTGTTTGGTGCTCACTCTGCAATATATATACATATGTATTTCTGTAGTTTAGATGTAGTATATGGAGTGTTGTATATATTTCCTTTCTCGTAGCAAAAGGCACATTGAATTCAATAAGCCATATAGTGATGTCGGAGATTTACATAGTAGGCTATCAAACCCCCAAAGCCTGTTGAGACTACATATCAGTGATCATGATCATGAGCTTATATTCACAAACTTGGAACGCATTACATACATAGTGTAGTATAATCGTCATTCATTCTTCATATATACCTCCTTCATTCATCCATCTATCCACAAACATTCAGCCAGACGTTACAGTACGCTCGAGCCTTCACCACATCACCTTATCTCTTCACCCGTCTCTCACCAAGCCATCTCCTCATCACCTCACCCCACGGTCCCACCACTTCTATCCACTCATTCATTCACTCACTCATTCATATAGGCTGCATATATACCCCAAATATACATACTATATAGCTAAACACAGCATATAGGAACTTTACCCGGATTCAGCCGGCTCGAATATATGTTACACAGGTCATGCGAGTGGCACAAGTCGAGTGGTGTACAGAGTGACAGAGCATCTCGTTTTGAGTCTCGTTTTGACTGCGCCTACAGTGTTGTACTGTTGATTTGTTGTCTTCCGGGGGTGTACGGAGATAATGTGAAGTGTATTTGTGTTACGAAGACATAAGTGCGGTAAACAAGGTAGATGTGGGAATAGATTTAATGGTTTGTGGTGAAATGAGATAGTATGGGTTCATTATAAATGATGAGATCAAGAGCATAAGATGAGAGTGAAGTTTTCAAAAGCTGTTGGGAATTATGATTACACGACTTTTCACGAAGCTGCATGTACTCACTATTTGGTAAAAGGACGGTTGGGAAGCGTGTCTGGATTTAGATACCTGAAGACAGAAAAAAACGATATACATATCCAAGTACATACCTCATGCCGTACAACGCCAAATCATACGACTCTCAACCGCCCAGCTTAACCCTAGTAGATACTTTGTATGACTCCAGTCCAGGCACACACTCTTTGGGCACTCATGTTGTGTTTCCTTCGCACATTACGTATATGTGAGATTATGTGAAGATGGATTTACATATCATCTATGCTGTGTCAATTCGTGCGCTCGATGGCTTGATAGCGAGTTGGACTCTTTGATCTACATCACATATTTGAGTGTTTTCCCGCAGATCACTTTCACTCGTGCATGTGTGTCCATGATGAGCCGTGTGTGCATATATACTATGCATACTTAACGATCTTCGATACTCACTGTAAGTACGGAGGGGATATGATATGGCTTTCGTATCCATTTTACCGTTAACGGTGCGAATTTTCTTGCCACTGTCGGAAATTGGAACTTGGGGTCGAATATCCTAGTTGGTAGAAATGTTGTATAACATATTGGCACGGCTGACATACATATATTTTGGTAGTAATATAGAGTCGTAGTATTTATGAAATAGACGGGATACATTCGAAGTCTGGGCATGGCGGCTATGACGGTAACTTTTGATTAATCTTGTGACCAGAGAATCTAATCTTGGGATTGGTAGTGCTGAAGATCGTCGGGTTGCAGATGTATTTACTCAATATGTGTAGGTGTGGACATGGAAGCTACAGCAGATAGTATTATCCAGAAGTGTTCTTGTGAGCACAACATGTGCTGTTTCGAAATGTTTCAAGATTCAACCGGAATTGTGAGTTGAGAGTTGAGGGTGTGGGACATTTGGTTCTGTTTGGACGTTCATATGTATTGATATTTCAAGGTACGTACATGTTTTAGACTCTGACGTCGCCTAGCTTTTTGACTACGTTTTCGAAAAACCTCATTCCGAGTTTCGAAGCGACTTTTTCATCGCCCATCTCGTCTTCTCCATTTTCTATTCCTAACTCTTTACCACCTACTATACATCTCTTTACAACTTCTTCCACTATCTCACCCATTTCACCTCCTATTTTCGATAGCATGTCGTCCCCCATGAGAATTCCTTGGACATTCTTTGCTCTCTTTGAGGGCCTTTCGCTGATCTCAGTCACGATCTCGGTTATTGATTTCCAGAAACATAATTCAACTAATACTACACCAAAACTATATATATCGAAGCTTTTGCGGTAGCCTATAAATATGATCAGTATCATCTACCGCCGTGTTCCTGGGGAGATAAATTACTTTCTCTTGGGCCAAACCCAATATTTTGAGTACTTGGGTGTCTATACATATTGTGCTCCTCACCATCTCCTGGTATCTCTGTTGTTTCATCCTTTCTCGCTGGCCGAGCGAAATCAAAGCCACTTAGATATACTTGGTCCCAGTTCACAATTTGACGTTCACCATCCTTTGATATAACTGGAAAAAATACTACGTTATGAGAGCGAAATCCTTTGTGAAGCCAATTCACGGAATGTAGATATAATAGACAATTAGATAGTGCATGAGCTAATTTTATACGATCAGTGATCCGCGGTTTGGGGTAGTTTAAGAATAATTCAATGAGAGAAACAGGGGACGTTTCAATTGGAGTTGGTCTTCGAAAGACAATTCCGATACGTGCCTCTGGAGGTTCATCTTCTTCGGAGTCGGAAGAGGGAGAAGTAGGCTGGGGCATAAGGTTATCGAAATAGCCAAGACAATGGGGAACTCGGAAAGCTTCTGGTTTCGGCTCGTGATGAAGGAGTGCAGCAAGTTTCTGGACACGGTCCACTATAAGGGGAGACGGAGAGGTAGCACCAGGACTGCAATCATATTCTTTCCATTCAATCCACACTGGTTCTTCAATACCATCGTGGAAATATGTAGCCTCGCATCTAATGGCGCTGCCATCTATGGAAGCCTCCCCAGGAGCAAGTTGGATGCTAGACTTGGCAATTTCGAGATCCGTCCTCTCATCGTTGGGTCTTCCCAGAGAAAGAGCATTTCCCGTCGCTTCATCCCATGTTAAGATTCCGGTCGTGGGATTAATCGACTCGTTAAATGCTTTGAATTTGGCAAGCTGAGACAAGAGTTTCAAGCCCGAGTTATTGTCGTCTGCGTAGTTATGAGAAACTGATGGAGTGTAGTATGTTCGAGCATCCATTTTGATATTCAGAGCCATTACTAATTGGCATAGAGAAGAAAGGTCTTTGTGAAGTTGTAATACACCCCGGTTTGTATCTTGAGTCGTTCGATGAATCTCAGTTTGCAAACGGGTATCAAGGATATCCGTCATATTATCGTTGAGAGTGGAGAATCGTTGAAGAAGCATTTCAAATGCTTCCTTGTCAAAAGCCGTCCACCAAAGGCGCCGCGCCCCTTCGGTGACCTGGTCCGTGGTATTGGTCCTCAGGGACTTCATGGCTTTCATTATGAATTTCCTTCTAGATTCGGACAACGGTACATGAGCGCTGGAGGCGTCCTTAGCTGGATCATCGATGGAGTTTTTCTCTGACACGAAGTCAGGGATAATCTTGAGGTGCTTATTTTTTCTCTGGGCATTCTCAAATTCCTTGAACAAGCATTGAATCTGAACAAGAAGGTCTAGGATGGTGGTTCGGTGGATGACAAATGTATTGGATTCGCGAACTTTTTGATCATTTTGATTATCAAGGTCTAGAAGACCGGAAGTCTCACTCCATGCAAATAATCTTTGCTGTTCCATCCGCAATCTCAAATTGTAGTACTTTGACTCTTCGGGCACATTCTTTGCTGTGATAATGAATTGAATCCCTGATAGTAATGATGTCAACATCCAATTGATTGATTCGGAAGATCAAGGGGATCGTGTACCTTGAATGCATCCTGCAAACACTTGACCAGCCAAGGATGCTACACTGAGAGCGATACCTACCGCACTGATTGGATCCATATTTAAAAAGAAGTGAGATGGTGTGCCGGGGAATCCGATTGTACTACCGAGGTATGCGAGTCAAACCAAATCACGGCACGGGTGGCCTAGAACATGGAACCGATTGAACAAGAAGGGCCGGTCTTCTAACAACGGCAAGTATAATGAGTTGCTGTGGAAGCGCTTCACTCAAAAACAAGATGCTGCTGAAATAGTTCCTGCACAGATATTAGCCGGGCAAAGAAAACCTGGCGAAGAAAACTAGGGGTAAAGCCCGCAGATCCGCAGATGGCGCTGAAAAGAAGATTCTTGCTTACAATCTTTTTCAATGCCGTATCGGAACCTGAAGCTTTTCAGAAACTATATCGAAGGAATACTCAAGCTTAATAAAGAATGAAAGGCCAATAACAACATGATCGACGAATGACTGCAACGCCGTTGAGTATAATTCAGATAGACATTATCCCATCGTATCGTAAAATGATAGATGAATCTCATTTACCGGCGAGCCTCATTGTGGCCATGCTCATATGCTTTACCCAATCGCTTTTGACAATATTCTCCACAACTATGCAGGTGTCAAAAGGCAAGTTTTGCATTGCAACCCTCTCTTGTCTCTTGTGGTGTGTGTTCTAAAAATGGCAGATGGCGGAGAGCTTCCCATGTGAGATAATCTTAACCTTTTATATGCAGATTGAATGCAAGGAAAATGCAGCGTTGAGGAAATTTCTGTCAATTGCGGATAATGAAGGGGAAATCCGAGTTAATCGATGTGGAAAACCCCAGGTCACGTGGATGGCGAATTAAACCACTCTCGGGACTCTGCCCCAATGGGATTTCTTTGCTTCTTATTCTCCAAAGTAAATGAAAGGAGATACGCATCAACTACGCATATCTACGCATTGAATAACTGTATGTCAGATAGGAAATCTATTGAACGGATGGGCCACTCCGCATGCGTTTAATAACAACTTCTCTGTACCAAGAAGTGATAGGTCCCCCATCGTTATATTGAGGCTATCCGTCCCTTTTCTCAACATCTTCCAACATCAGTTCACAACATCATTCATTCTCGTGGCTTCCTCCATACTTTATAAGATTTGACTTGGACCTAGTTGAACACAAACCACATCACTGTCAGCACATCAATCTACGTGTACGTACTGACCTCATCACACTTTCTTGTACCCAATCTATTCGGGCTCATCGGGGACCTCGCTAGGTACCACAATTACTACGGTGGTCAGCATTTCCCATCAGATATCGTAGTACAAGGATAGATTATCCATCAATCATTCGACGTTCTGTACCAGGGTTGCAGTGTTGACATTCTCAATGCAGCAGACCTCTACTTCTGTGCCTCATATGTTTTGGTCGGCGAGCAATTCATCCACATCCACATCAAATCTGACCACTAGAGCTATGGATTCCATTTCTCCCATTCAAACGCCTTCGACGAGTAATGCTTCATCACTCTCACCAACTTCCGATCATGTGCCTGAGAAACAAGGCGAAAGACAGTTAGCAGTCGTTCCGGACCATCAAAAGGACCGGATTACGGTCCCGTCAGCATGCGTCGCTTGCCGCTCCAAACATCTCAAATGCGACGGCTTTAGTCCATGTTCTAGATGCTCTACTAATGAATATGAATGTGTCTATGTGAGAAGTCGTCGAGGTTTCAAGGGCCCAAGACGTAATGGGGCTCAAAACAAGACGGTGGTGTCGACGTCAACTCAATCAAACAATTCCAGAGCTTGTCCACTAGTTCGACCAGGGACATCATCTACAGCCGTCAATGCCACCGGTATTTCGGGCAACATTCCCAGTGGATTAGCTACACCTCCCGACAATAGACTACAGACGCTACCGTTCGGTCCGGCAAATCCTCCGTCTTATGGTGTTAACAGAGATCAAACGATTTCAGACGTCAATAGACCTCAATACAACGGTTTAGATCTTCGACAAAGATGTATCGAAGCATTTTATTTTCATTTTTGGCCCGCACATCCATTTCTTCTCCCAAGAGATAATATGCTCAGATTGTTAAAAGAGAAAACACAACTCGAGCATTTGGAAGCTGCTATGAGATATGTGGGTTCCTTCTTCATAGATCACGCACCTACGGAGGCACTACGTCTAGAGGCTGAGCGAGTGATCTATCGTCCAGATTGTCCCAAGGATGCATTCAGAGTTCAGGCGATGCTTGTTCTTTGCATTGGACTTGATGGTTACACGCATCAAGAGGAGGCGTTGAAAGTTCTTACTGACGCTCAAGAGTTAGCATTACAATTGGGAATGAACAAGAGAGATTTTGCTTTTCTCAATGGAAATGGTTGGTCTAGTTTGGAAGAAAGCTGGCGCCGTACTTGGTGGGAAATGTTTGTAGTTGATGGGATGATCGCTGGCGTTCATCAAAAGAGTTTCTTTCCCATGAAGGACATACCCGCAGAAGTTGGGCTTCCATGCGAAGAGAGCGAATACATTAATGGAGTAAGCTTCCCTGATTGATATCTGAGGATTTCTCGTCATACCTATCTTCCGAAATTACCATACTAACAAAAATCAGAATATCCCATGCCCTCATTACCTTACAGACTTTGACGATAAGGATTTTGAACATCGTGATTTCAGCTACTCCTCTTTCACTTATCGTATCTCTGCGATCCGAAATTTGGGTCGACTGTTGACTGGAAAGATGATCAATCCACATCCAGACAGTCCCGCCGTCGATCGCCTTGATGCCCATCTTGTAAACTTTCGTCTGCATCTACCAGACAATAAGAGACAACTCGTCAATGGTGATCAGAAGCTTGATGAGATGCTGTTTCAAGCAAACATGATTACAGAAGCGTATGTCACCCACTTATTTATCTTCCGTCAAGCTTTCTCATCCTTTGACCTTTTGCCACCTTCCCTTGCACAACATCATCTCAATTTTATCCACATAGACTAATCCTTCACCCTCTTAGCGCGACCATTGTTCTCCACCGCGAGCTCTCGGAATTAGACAGTAGCGTCACGACTCCCATAACCTCCTGCGCCCCTCACCATCCCATCATGCCCGGTTCAAACTACAACATCCACGCCGCCAAAACCATCACCGCCGCCCAGTCCATCTCCAAGCTCATTACTCTCCCCGTCCCCTTAATCCGTCACACGCATTTCTTTACCTGCGTCGTAACTCTTGCCTCTGTAGTCCATCTCTCCTGCTGGTCTGTTCTTTACCCTACTCTCAATGATGACGATTTGAAACAACAATTGAAATTGAATACCGGGGCTCTCAAATCGTTATGGCAAGTGTGGCCTAGTGCTGGACGAGCGTTTGGACAGGTTAAAGGAGTAGCGAGTGAGATTTGGCAGAGGAAAAAGGAGGTTGTTGAGAGAGGATGGTGGGGTGAGGCTGGGGAGGAGGGCTTCATTAGAAATATGCAGGAGGAACAGGGGTATTTGGAGGAATTGCAGTTACTTGATGCTCCTGTTCATCCGGGGTTCTAGATGTTATTCGTGGGGGTTGTTTGTCTTCTTGCATTTTCTGCTTCATTTCTTATTCTCATCCTCTGAGGCTTTTTTTGGGAGTGTTTGTTTGGCAAATTCATCGTTTTTGTGAATGGATAGTCATTACTTCATATCCTCTACTATTTGAGGTTGGTTGTCTGTCGGTTCCTACTATCCAGTAGGACTTAACCAGATACCTTTTTTCTCTCTTACTATTCACTTGTGCACACCCCGCATTTCTCTTATTATTAGCTTGGATTTACATTTGGTGTTATGACATATGGACAGAAAGAAAGAAAAGATTGACATAATGGAAAGTGCAGGACGAAATATTGACGGGGCGGGGTGAGACGAGAGGATTGAGAAGAGACGAAAATAACGGCCTATTAATTTGGATTTGGATTCGGATATTCTTGGATGCGAAAGGAAGGAAAGTTGGAGTTATATGTTTTTTCTTTCTTTCGTTCTTTCTTTAGTTTGGATACGGAAATTGATTCTGGGAGAGAACGATGCATGAGACTGGATTCGATGATGAATTTTTTCTACCCTTGATCTCCTTTCAATTTGTGAAAAATCATTTGGGGGATTTGGACAGTAATCTTATTAGGAGAGAAATAGGTTGCTTGAGAATAGGAACTATCTTTATCTAGTATTCATTGCTTGCTTGCTTGCGCACTTTAGGGAGTATAAACAACTATATGATACGTGATATTGCAATAGAAATGGATATCAACGCCGTTATGCCATCCATTGTTAACCTCTTCGCTCTCTTCGTCTTAGATTAAATCTTAGAGGGATATCTATCATCATGTAGTGTGTTGTAAACATGCAAACAGTAATAGACTAAGAAGAGTTTCTGCACCACCCTTCTGTATTGATCCATGCCAAGACCACTGGAAAAATGCCTCTAAGCATATACAAATCCAACCAAAACTCCAACCCGAATTCCAACCAGACTCCAAATGAGGTATACAAAACCCAATCGCTGTGTTTCTCCCGCCTAGCTCTTCAAAGCTTGTAACCTTCCTCTCATCTGATTCAACATAGCCTCGGCATCCTCGTCTTCCTCTTCCGCAGCAACTTCCTCTTGTACAGGCGCTGCTGGCAAATTTGGCGTTGCTCCCACCTTGGACATCCTATCCTGCAATATCTCCCCAAGTACCTTATCAACCTCCTCCTCGGCCTCTTCATCCTCCTCCTCCAACTGATCCGGCATCATATCTCCCACCATCTCCTCAATAATCCCCGCCTTCACCAATTCCTGACTCAATTCCCTCATGGTCCCCATCAACTCCGGTAATCGCACCAAACTATTCACATCCTTCATAATACCCACACTGGCCTTGATACTGCCCTCGATCTTCCTCATCGCAAACGCTTCATTCACCTGCATATTCACACTCTGCAATTGGGCTTTCGAAGTGACGAGTCTGCGGGAGGTATTTCGGGTGCGGATTAATTCGCGCGCGAAGATGCGGGTTTCTTGCGCGGCTTGTTTGGCTTGGGAGGGATTGCGTTGGGCGCGTTTGTTGGCGGAGATGATTAGATTGCGGGTTTTGTTTTCCACGGCTTTGAGGGCGGCGATGTCTCGGTCGAGTTTGCGTGTGTTCTGCCGGATGAGATTGTTGCATTTGCGGACCTGAGAGGAGGGTTAGAGGAGGGTGGATGATTGGATTGGGAGTGGGAGTGGGAGGGGAGGTATACGTACTTGAACTTGAGGATCGGGTTTAAAGAATACGGCTCTTATGGATTCCATGATGGATGTTTGAAATGCGATTTACTCTCGAGGTTTACTCTGTACGAGTAGATAGTTTGGGGTTTAGGTCAAAGCTCAATCAGATGTCAGTCAGTAAGTAACTCTGTAGTCAGTGACATTGCCTTTTCACGCTTTTCTATTGGAGCCGCAACTAGAGAGAGTATCGTACAACGTGGGGTCAAGTTCTCATTAGGTAGGGAGGAAAAGCAAAACTTCAAAAACTCTTTATTTGATTGATTTTGGTTTAATTATCATTTAAATGATTTCAATTAGAATATTTGAACAAATTTAGTAAAATAAGAATATATCCTTAAAAAGAATCCATAATAGGTAATTAATTACATCATCTATTATGAATGTCCTGTAACTTTATAGAGTAAATCAAAGAATGCTTACTCTCTCTCTCTCTCTACCTACTTTTATTAATTACTCTGTAATTACTGTTCCAATTGTACTTTCCCCAATGTTCTCGCAGGTTCCATACATCTGGCTGGCTCCAGCCTCGTTTGTCTGCACACAGCAAGACGCAACAAATAGAAAGAAAGTTCGCCAATCCTTTCTTTAAACTCCTCTCAATAATTTCTCTCTTCTACATTAACATTAACATTAACAATAACAACAACAATAACAACAATACCTACTTTGTACAAACCTTTTGCTTGATACCCCAATTCAATTTTCGCAATCAACAACCTTTTTTAGTTCATCGTTCATACACAAAGCCTCCAAATCACAATGGCCGAAACTGCTACTCCTGAAGGTAAGCTTCTTAGCTCTTTTCTTTCTTACGAGTTCTGCGATAGAGAGCTTCTCCTATGCCAGAACTCAGTTCTTGCTATTTCAACTTTTGCTTGAAATTTCTGCCATTTCAAACAAACACCAGTCTTTGGTGGTTGATGTGGCTGGATTTATTTTGAGGTCAATCACTTGCATCCCACATTGACTTTTTTTTCAATGAGGGGTAACTGCGCGCTGAAGCCTCAAGATTCACAAGCAAGAGCCAGCAACTGCTCAGAATTACTTATTTCACTTCACACACACGTAGATATATGTGCATATATGATGGATATCTGAATATATCACTAATCAATTACAAACAATAGTTCTCTGGGCTCAACGCTCCAACAAGACCGAGGCCGAAAAGAATTTCATCTACTTAACCATCAGCGTTCCCGATGTCAAAGAACCAAAGATCGATCTCAAGTCCCAATCTCTTACATACTCCGGCTACTCCGAATCTCTCAAGCGTGCATATGCAGTTACCTTGGAGTTCTACGAAGAGATCGACGAGAGTGCTTCCAAGTACAACCACACTCAAAAGAACACTCAATTTGTCTTGAGAAAGAAGGAGTTGAAGGAGGAGTTCTGGCCTAGATTATTGAAGGATTCCAAGAAGGTTCATTACTTGAAGACCGACTTCGATAAGTGGGTTGATGAGGATGAGCAAGATGAGGCTCCTGAGGAGGATTTGAGCCAGATGGGTGGCATGGGTAAGTTTTCCGCTTTCAGTTAAATATAAGACTGGGCAATAAGCTAATATATGATTCTTTAGGTGGAATGCCAGGTATGGGAGATATGATGGGAGGAGCCGGTGGAGATTTCGGCGGAATCGATTTCTCGAAACTCGGAGGAGCAGGCATGCCAGGAATGGGTGGAATGGGTGAGGATGATGAGGGTGAAGACGACGAGGAGGATGAGGAAATGCCAGCACTTGAAGGAGAGGAGGAAGCTTCCGAAGCACCAGCTGCTAAGATCACTGAGGTCGCTTAGATGATTCCCTTTATGACAATCGACTTCCCACATTCATTTCATTCAACTTCATTTCAAGAAAGCGGAGATACTATACTACGAGTTCTCAGATGATACGAAAGGACTTATATGGATATCACTTGCTCGATTCATCAGGGTTTGGGTGAGAGTTAGGGTATACAGATAGTGGATTCTTTGGTTCGTTCATGGGATGGCATTTATCGAATTACTGAATGGATGTACAATGGAGGAAGGAATGAATGAACATGAATAAAAGTAACGATTTATAATCCTTTGATGGACATTGTAAACATATGTGAAATGGGTGAAGTGATCGATCGAGTGAAGTGATGGTTATAGATTCATAACCTAACTCGGAGTGACTATTCGCCAGACACATTATTTCGAAAGAGCTACACGTTCCTGTGAAGACCTATACAACAAGTTAGTCTTCTGCCCCGACCTCTGCCAGAATTGATAAGTTTTGCTTGTGCGAAATGATATATGCAGGTATATCTTTACTAGTGATTATATACAGTATAGCGTACATACTAAGTAGGTAGTAAGTTGATATTGTTGAATATTTAGTTTGGGTTTATTTACTCTTTGGTTTTATGGTTTGGTGTATTGTGGTGTGGTGTATTGTGGTGTGGTTTGGTGTGGTGTAAGGGAGTAGAGGATGGAGGATATGGAGGATGTAGAGGGGGAATGTAGAAGAGTAGATTTTATATTGAATGAGAGGTATGCAATTGATACAATTGGGAGGGTAGAGGTGTATGTATGTATGTATATAAAAATGATTTCTGCAGAGTATGAGTATTCTGTAGATATACATGTGTATGATGTTTTTTTTCTTGGGATTGTTGGGTTTGTAAGGAGGGTATGAGGGAGGGAGGGAGAGGAGAAGGAGGAGGAGAAGGAGGAGGAGAAGGAGGAGGATCTGGAATGGCTATATATCTGATACATACTACGTACTTGAGTATCTATAGGGATACTTGTAAGAATATGGAGATTGTAGTTGTAGTTGTAGTTGTAGTCACAAGTGTGGGTGGGGTGGTATATTCATATAAGGACATAACGATATATATGCAATATGTGAATACGATATGGAAAGCGCAGATGCGATGAGACGAGATCATGAAATAACGAAACAAGACGAGACGGGCCAGAATACCAGAATACTAAGATATATTTACATTTACATACATCCAGCTCTTTTTCATATTTCATATAGTAAACAATAGGGTAGTCGAATGCATGCATGTAAGTCGCTCAGTTAGATTTCTATATATATGTATCATATCATGAGGTGATTTCGAGGGCTTTGGATAATGTATCTAGGATGTGTTTGTATTGTATTTGTATTTGTATTTGTTTGGTAGCTGGAATTGCTTACTCGTTTAGAGGGGTACTTAGGGGGGGGGGGTGTACGTGCTACTTATAGGTCAGAAGTTAGAAGTTAGAAGCTGTGTTACTACTGGGTAATTAATAAGCTGTCTACATAGGTAGAGTAAGTTGCGGATTATGAGAAATGAGATTGAGGAGCTGGTATGGTATGACATAGTAGATCGAGAGGGAAGTTGGCAGGTAGGGCAATAGAAATAAGAAAGTAGTAGGTAGAGATATCCAGGGGTAGCTAGCTGTGGGATTTATTATACAGTTTATTCTCTATGTGTCTAATTGATGTTGTATATATACTCCTATTGATACTCATCCATATGTGCGTGATACTCGTTCTATGTACTCGTCTTTTGTATCATTTGATTTGCAGAACCGTTAGGTATTAATTAATCTCCAATCCCCCATTCCAGTTTCCAACGCCCTATCTGCAAAATTCGCGTTCTTTCAGATCATCTATTCATCAATCCAAATTAGTGTAGTGTGACGACTCGACTCGAATCTACCTCAGCCTCCTCTCCGGATCACTAACCGTCCAAGTAACCCCCTCATCTCGCACCCACGCACCCTCCAAATCTTCTCGGAATGACCCCGGACTCTCGATTTCTCTATCCTCTCCTTTCGCTTCCTTATCATATTCCTGTTCTTCCAACAACACCTCATATCCCTGCTGCGCCGGTCTCCTGTCAAACCAATACTGCAACCTCGTTCCCTCCCAAAGTCTTTGCCAACCATTTCCCCCACTAACGCCTGTCGAATACGCCCTATCAATTTTCTGCAAACTGCGGTAGAAAAGCGAGAAAGCAAATGCACTATAAGCGAGTCCACCCAAAAGATCGATCCGCCAATGATGACGCAAATACATTGTCGAGAACCACTGCCACAAGACGTAGAAACCGAGGATGAAAGTTCCTTTTCGGGAGTAGCGGCCTATGAAGAAGAAACAGCAGCAGCTGAATGCTCCGTGCAAGGAAGGAAATGCGCCGAAGACCAAGGGGGAGGCTTTGAATGCGTTGGCGTAGATGTGGGTTCCGAGGACTTTGTCGACGCGCACGAGACCAGCGGCGGAACCGGGCATGCTGTAGTTTCCGGGTGGGAGAGGATAGCCGTATTGATCCCCATACCAAGGAGCGGCGGAGGGGAAGGAAAGATGGGTTATTATTCCTAGACAGTTTTGGATACCGAAGGACCAGGCGAATATAGATACAACACCGGGAGGTGCAAATAGCCAGAGCCAGAATGCAGCGAAGAAGGGAGAAATGAAGTGGATAACACCATATGAAAGCCAAGCGAAAACATCTAAGGGTTCGGAGAGGTTATGGGAAAGTGCGTAGAGGATATTGAGGAGAAGAGGAGGTAATCCGGCTATTATCAATATCTTCTTTCGTGTGAGTGTATACATCCAAAGTATCCCAATTACCGAACAAGTGAATTGTGATGCAAGACCGAACATTGAGAATCCAAAAACTCTTCTATCCAATGTTTCGAGGTAGTTTACATCAATTAGTGGCCGGATTGAGGCATCGATTCGCCATGCTTTGGAAATAGAATTAGCATGAAAATTGTATCAATTGAGGGTATATCAGGATTTACCATTTTTGAACGTAGTTATCCACATGAGAATAAAAGTCATGTTAATTAAAATATGTCTAAGTAAACCAAAAAATGAATGTCTGTACATATGTTAGTATTTTCTGATACCATGAGTTAGGAGATTTTCCAGGAAATTCATCCACCTACCTATTGAGCAGAGTCCTGTATATGTGAAGGAAAAAACGCCTGATAGCGTCAAAGACACCCGCCATGATTGATAGGAAGCAGGTATCACAATGAAGATGCAAACGAAATGGAAAAGGAAGACAGAGAGATTGAAATAAAGACAAAAAGAGAAATGCAATTGAGAATATTTTAGACCGCGGCCTACTAGTACTGAGCCCTAAGGAAAGTTAAGGAAATACCA
Organism: Sclerotinia spermophila; assembly: GCA_038090695.1. Lineage (NCBI taxonomy): Eukaryota > Fungi > Ascomycota > Leotiomycetes > Helotiales > Sclerotiniaceae > Sclerotinia > Sclerotinia spermophila. The sequence goes on along the minus strand of JBBMOJ010000192.1, from coordinate 54,531 downwards.
GGACATGTTAGTGTTCATGACGTCCACAATTATGTCGAAATGGGAGATTAGATTCATTCTATAATAATACTTAAAGCAAATCAAAGAGATGCATGGCATTGATAGCAATGCTGCCAATTGCATCGACTACTCTGTATTCATTTACCCAGATATCCCAGATATCAATCCCCTTCAAAGTTCAGACTTACGTTGTACCTACATGTTGATTTGCTGAAATTCCCTGTTAGATCAGATCTCATTTGGGATGTGCTTGTGTACATCCGATGAAGTGGAATGGGTCACGCTACTTCACTAATAAGTACTTCGTAGGAGCTATAACGTTATGTACCTAATTCATACTCGTAGTTCATGGTGATTTCTTTAACGTTCTTACATACCTACATATCGCCATAACTTGTTACTCGTGTGACTTTCAACTTGAAAGTGGAGAGAAATAGTACGCAGTAGTACTCAGGACAGTAATAGAGCACGCGTTCCACAGCACACATGGGAAAGTTAAATCAAGGTACCCTAGAGTCGGTACGATACAGCAAATAACAAACGTCCCATATTGAGTGAGGGGTCCAAATCCAAATTAGTCCATTGATAGTATCGGTGTGTGTATCTTCATCGTATAGGAGAATAGATGAGTGGAACTCAAGGAGATTGCCAGTTATGCTAATACCTCGGAAAGTCCGGAGCATGGAATGTTGTCCGCTCCATGAATGGGTAATTGGGAGAGGGTTGGTTAGCTAATCAAGTGGGGAAAATGGGGTGAAGTTTTGTCCGAGAGTTTGTTTTTGTTGCCGAATCCCGGGAAAGGGAGTGAAGATATGTATGTAATAACTATACATACATATACTGTACAGCCTGGCAGTGGTAGATCTTGACTTGATATAATTAAAGTGTTAAAGTACAAAATGGTGTTACTCGTAGCCGTGCCCATATTTAGTAGGTTGTCGCGTGGTTGAGATCTTCTTACCTTACTTGTAATTATAATTGAGATCCGGAAAAGGAAAAAAGTAAACACAACACAGCACAACACAACACAACAATACTTGTAAGCCTCTTGATCTGGTGACACATTGGTTGCAGAATTTACAGCCTTATTGTGGCTGACGCCCTTCCCGCTTAACTAATAACAACCTACGAATACGAAATACGGTAACCTCAAGGAATATATCACGTCGTCACTTCAAAGTCAAAGAAATCCACCAATTGCTATACTGTACAACATTTACCACTCCCAATTTCTCTAACCATGGCAGCAGCACAACCTAGTCAAAGCAAATATGTAACGCTCGTATCTTGCGATGGATTCGAGTACGTCGTTTTGAGAGAGGCTGCTTGTACAAGTGTTGCCATTAAGAAGATGTTGGATCCAGCCAGTTCGTTTGCCCCTCCTTCATCAAACCTCCTCACTTTGTCCATACAGTTCGTTCCAGTTGAACCAATACTCATTACTCGTGTATAGGTGGTTGGGAAGAGTCTCAGACAGGAGTTTGTCGATTTTCAGAGATAAGGTAACGCCCTTTTTGGTTTTTCCTTTAAGTCTACATACAATACGATCCTCCAATTCCTCGACCAATAACACAAACACGACAATCCTCTGTATTACCCAGAAAGAATTAAATAGGTGTCGGTGATGATTGAAGCTATTTCGATACAGACCCTCTATTCCATTTTGGGATTGCCGTGGACTGAATGGTCGTTTTTTACACTTGATCTGAGACCCGCTTTTAATCCTATTTAAATTTCTGCTGGGATTTTTTTTCTCTCTTGCGACAAGAGTTTTACTTCCCTCTTCCTCAACCATCCACCATCAACCATCAACCATTTAGAATCTAGATGAATGGCAATATATGATTTGCCAGCCCTCAGTGTCGACATCATCTTGTCTGACATGGCATTGCTACAAATTATCATTCGAATACTAATTACAACTTCAAATAGTGGTGTCGTCCTGGAGAGGGTCGCCGAATACTTTTACTACAACTACAAGTATCGCAACTCGGACAATGTGCCAGACATGGAGATTCCTGCAGAGTTGTGCCTAGAGTTATTAATGGCAGCCGATTACTTGGACAGTTAGTATTCAATTACTCTCGGTCTTGTCGACATTCTTTACTAACATTTATCCTCTTAGCATAATACGTCTCCTCAAATCAGTTTAATGGCTATAATGGCGTTTGCGAATACCTGGGATGAGAAACATAACAACGGGAATATGGAGTCACCTAGGAAATAAACTATTGGACCTGCTTTCTTTCCATGAGTACTTTTGAATATATGTGTCTTCGTGCACCCCATTTGAGCATATGCGGTTTTCCCTATTACACCCTGGGTTCACACGTCTATAGATGATGGCAGATCAAATCTTTACTTCCTCACATAACTCCTATCTCCTCTTTTTTCCAGAGGAATGTAGGTTTAGATGATGGAAACAAATGCGCTCCCATTATGCATATCTCATTTGGGATCCAATCTTATTTCACCGTCTGTTTCTCACAAGGCTGAGGTACGAGGATGTATTGTATAGCTTCTTTTAATATTAAAATCCTATTACAATGTACCTAATTTCACTGTGCACAGCACATCTTGTGATGAGTGATCCAATTGGTTAGTACTATTATTTCTTAATGCTAAGTACTTTGAGTACACCATGAGAGGAGATAACGTTCAGTTTCATGTTACGTATGGGAGGTCGATTACTCTAGGAATATAATGTTATCGAGCCGTTTTAATTTGTGGTTATCCTCACCATTTTGAAGATCAGACGAAGTAAATGTCAACCCCTTCGCTTGAGATCAAGATACCACGGGTGTATCATTAGACGAAGTCCTCCTTGTTTCACAGGTAAGAATAGCCGCCTTCTCGTCTGATGTCGCATTGTGTTCGTCTCTATAAGCTGAGATAATTTCTGCAATACCTGTACACTTCATCACTTCATTCATTTTCCAGGCGCTGGTCGATTTTCGTTTTCCATCCAAATTTGTAATTTTTGGTTTTTTTAATCGCTGGTTAAAATTTCATATACTCTTCGTACTACACATTCACTTCCACATATTATACAATCATGAAGACGTCAACTATTCTACTTCTCGCCACCCTCAGTGTGACATCTGCTTCCGTTCTCGGCACGACGAATGTCGCCACAGTTCTCGCGGGAGTAGCAGCTCCATCCTCTCTCACCATCCCGGCCGATGCTATGGCAGCAATCACTAAGCTTGGTACTGGCGGTGCGAATGCTGCTTCATTGACCGCTGCCGAGACTACTGCTACCACAGCTTGTACGGATGCTGGCCGAGCCAACAACACAGCTTCAAAGGCCAATCTCAGTGATGGAACCGGAAGTGCGGGCGATATTGCTTTGTAAGTTTTGAAATTTCGAATATCATTCTAGATTCTTTCAGGAGGAGTTGTAAAAAAAAATGATGCTAACGCCAGTAAAGTGTAACGAATAAAGTCACGACTCATGCATGCGAAACTGCAGGCCAGCAAATAGCACTGGTGACTTCAGGGACGGCAGCGAGTGATACAGATGTTAAACTTTTGATATCAAATGTAGGAGTTTTGAATGCAAATACTAAGGCTGCGGGGATCACTTCGAAGCGTGCGGTAGCGTTTGTTGGGTAGGGTTTCTGTATTTTGCAGAATTACGATAATGGAAATTATTCCATATCCCCAATTATAAAGATTTGAATCAAAAACATTTTATGGGTATCATGTATCTGTCCTCCACACTTCATCTACTTATCTTGATGTCAGCGGCTGGGACTTTTTGTCGAGATCGGGAAACCCCACTTCATGCGCGCCTCGGGTTATCACAAACGTGCCGGCAAGTCGAGAAGATAAGATATGGAATTAGGAAATGCAATTCACTACTATCAATGAGTGACCTAATTGATACTTCTCTTCACTACTAGATTGGACTCTTTTAACCTCTCTACTTCCTTTAATTATTTTCCTCTCTGAACTCCTTCTTGAACATAGAACAAACAACTACTTCTCTTCTCTCATACCACAACCATGGGCGAATCTCAACGCCTACTAACAGACCAACACTATAAGGAAATAGCTGCAGTTGCTCAAAAACGTCGAGCTGATGCTTTACCTAAAGAATATCTTCTTCCCGAGGAAGCTCTGAGGAATCTTCCACAAAATGTTACCGATGTTCCCAGATCATCTGGACATTTTACCTATGAGGAACTAGAGATTATTGAAACAAATGCGGAAGACATACTTCAAAAAATTAGAGAGAAGATATGGACATCTGTAGAAGTTACCAAGGCATTTTCCAAAGCTGCTGTTGTTGCTCATCAATTAGTTCGTCATCTCATACCCCCTCCCCCAAAACAAGCAAACGCATCGACTGACCAATATCACAGACAAATTGTTTAACGGAAATTCTCATTCCTGAAGCTCTCAAACGAGCAGAATTTTTGGATGATTATCTCTCCAGAACTGGGAATGTAATAGGTCCACTCCATGGCCTTCCAATATCTCTCAAAGATTGCTTCATAACACCACCCCATCCATCTTCTATTGGTATGGCATGTTATGCCACTGTTCCCACCAAACCAGAAGATGAAACAGTTTTAGTATCTTTGTTAGCTAAACTTGGAGCTGTTTTTTATGTCAAGACGGCAGTACCGGTTGCAATGATGATGATGGAGACAATCTCGAATGTATGGGGTGAAACTAATGGTGCTTATCATACAGGCACAACTTCAGGGGGAAGTTCAGGAGGTGAAGGCGTACTTTTGGCTATGAGGGGTAGTCCGTTGGGAATTGGCACGGATATTGGAGGTAGTATTCGGATTCCGAGTGCGTTTAATGGTCTTTTTGGATTGAAACCTACGTATGTTATGTACACGTGATATCCTTCCACAATAGACAATATTGACGAGACAACAATAGTTTCGGAAGATTCCCCATCTACGGCACCAAATCGGGTATATCGGGGCAAGATTTCATCTACTCAAACAATGGCCCTATGTCCAAATCCCTCTCAACTCTTCAACTATACTGTAAAGCCGTTCTATCCACCTCAGTTTCACCCTGGCTATACGATCCCAAATGTCTCCCTGTTCCCTGGAGAGAAAACACAATCCAACCTCCAGGCCGCAAACTCCGCATCGGAATCATCTCCGACAACGACGGCGAAATCAGCGTCCATCCACCTATTGCCCGCGGTCTCGCACTCACAAGAAAAGCTCTAGAAGCAGCTGGCCACGAAGTCTTCGAATGGGAACCCCTAAACCATCCCGAAATGGCAGCGGAAATGAATAATTCCTTCTACACCCTCGGCGGCGCCGCGATCCTCGAACTGACGCGCAAACACGACGAGCCAGTATTCGAATGTATGAAAAACTATGAATATGCCTACGATCAGGGCGAACATGGAACTCTGGGACCTACCAAATTACGAGAAATGATCACCCGCCGAAACGCGTTCCAGAAAGCATATCTGGATCGCTGGACCCGTACTGGCGCGGATGGAAAGGGAATTATGGATGCGATCATCATGCCTGCGAGCCCCTGGACGGCCCCCCGGTTGGGAATCACGCAGACGGAGCTTTTTTGTGTGAATTATACGGGAGTGTGGAATTTGTTGGATTATCCGGCGTGTACGTTTCCCGTGACGTTTGCGGATAGGGAGCTGGATGGGAAGAGAGGGGGGGAGTGGAGAGCGCTGAATGAGAAGGATAGGAAGTTGCAGGCGGATTATGAGGAGGTGTTTTATCATGGAACGCCTGTGGTGTTGCAGTGTGTGGGGAGGATGTTGGAGGATGAGAAGGTGCTGGAGATGGTGGGGGTTATTAGGGAGGCGTTGAGGGGGGTGGGGAAGGGAATTTAGGAGTTGAAGGGGATTGGAGGTGGTTATGGGAAAGGGTAGAGATGGATGGATGCATGAATAATCTAAGTTGGTTGAAGGCCGAGATTATATTACATATCTAACTCAAGTTAACATGATATTTACGTGTCTAAACGAGCTACACAATTGTTTCCCCAAAACTCACGTGAAAACGTGTCGACTTCATCAAATATATGCACCACTGAAAAATACGTAGACACGACAGCGACGATAGATATCACGAGTATGTAGAATAAACACACACATGTAAGTTCCTCTTTCCTCGCAAAGAGATACATCGAACCACAAGTCCAATAAAATGGGAAGGTACCAGGGCAAGAACAACATATTGAAATTTGATTGCGTACACACCACAGAAATCACCTCAAAGTCAAAACACGAAACAGAAAAAGAGTTTCCAATCAATAAATATGTATGTATATATTCCTTTCCCATTTATATCAGCATAGATCCCAACGCCATAATCAATATCCAGTTACTCGCGAAACTCCAGTTAACAGTCCGTTTCTCTCTCTCTCTCTCTCTCTCCATTTCATCTTGTGCTTCTTTCGAAGCTAGATATTGATGATTCGACGATTTCTCGCTTGCTTCCCCCTCCCAAATTGCTTGGGATTGTTTTATGTATGTCCTCTCGGATAAGATCATATAGCGTCGGACTTCTGTTTCTTGGAGCCCGAATTTTTCTCTCTCTCATTCAATGTGTGTTGTGGTATATTCCAAACACAGCATTGGTGATCTCATCCAAGCTCACATGTTTGATAGCAATTCTCCCTCTTTCTCAACTGATACTTTTCTCGTGTTTTCTAAGCGTCGTCTTCCGTCTTGAATGTTTCCTCTATTTTATTTAGTGCTTCCTCTCCCTCAACCAATGTTTTCCTCATCTTTCTTAAAAAGTCTTCTTCAATCTTTAATCTTCCCTCTCTCTGGGTTAAAGCGTTCGCAAATCGGTGCAAGCGATTTTCTCTTCGATCCATCTCTTGTTGTCTTTCGAGTAACTCTGCTAATCGCTCTTCAAATGCCGCATGTGTTTCACCACGAGCCCGCTCTCCTGCCTCCATCGAGCTATTCCTTATCTGCAGTACTTGCGCTCTCTCGGCGACTTCTCTTCTTGATCGCTCGGCAAGTCGTCGTATATCGGCCAGAGCTCTTTCTCTTAGCGCCACTGCTTGTTCTCTTCGGGAAACCTCCTCCAATTTCTCATCCAACTCTCGGATTTGATTCGCACGCTTTGATTTCTTCTTATCCAACTCGACAATCTCTCTTCCAATCTCAAACTCGTCTTTGCGAGCTTTTATTTTGGTCAAAATCGCCTCGTGGTGTTGTTTCCACGCATCTAAATACATACGCTGGGTGAGTTCAGATAGGTGATCGATCTCTGATGCTTGACTTTCATACATCCTTAATTTGCTCTGCATTGCCATAATCTTAGCGGTGCTATCTGCAAGCTTTTCACGTAACTGAAAAAATCCATGGGAGTAGCTTCCGACCTGACTTTGGAGAACGGTGGCGGGGGAGAGTAGAGAAGGGCTGGTTTCCTCGGCTTTCTTAGGGACGACGTTGGCTTTGGAGTTGGAGACCGCATTTTTGTCGACGCGCTGATTGCGAGGCCTGATTATAGTTTCGGTAGGGTCCAGCATGATGCTGGGTTCCCGGCACATAAAGTAATCGGATAGAGTACGAGACATTGTAGAGGGAAAATAGAATAGATAATATCGGAAACGAGAGTATCTAGTATGCTTCACTCTGAAAGTGATAGTATAGATGGTACGGATGGATGTAGATGCGATCGTGTGTTTGATAGTTGTAGAGTTGAAGGTAGGATAGGGTGGAAATTGATAAGGTACGATTTGAAATCAAATCAACGAGTATATTTATATATTGAAGCGATAGCAGGATGATAATTGAATAATATATGTATAAGTAAATAGCAAATGGCAAATTTGTAGATAGAAGCGAAAGTATTGTAAGACTAAATCTCTTCTTTACAGCTTCTCAAGTGAAGGGCGTCTCTCAGTCCTGAGCCTGAAATTGTCAAAGGAGACAGTTCTTGACGTATACCGCGAACCGGAGGTAGAAGAGAAAGAAGAAAAAAATTCTGCAAAATGGGAAGGAGACAAAGTCTTTAGGCACTTCAGCATTTGGTGCTAGCCGGAGCCAGAATACTGTGCCCAGAAATGACAGTTCTCAATTTGGTCCAATCAAGTATCTGATTTGCAACTAAGCTATACAAGAGTGAGCGAAGTTTTGGTAAACCGTAGCATTTTGAATCCAAACTTGGCCTGAAACTTCGAGATTTGGACGCTTCTAGATCTTAGCTCATAATTGGACTCCGTAGTTTTCCCCCAAAGAACCTTAGCGGAGTACTTCATTATGTTACTTCGCACTACGAAGCTTCAGGATAATTTCATGAAGTCATTGGTTAATTGATGTACAGTATGTCTCGAATATACGATCTGAAGCTCTTTGAATTGACAGATAGATCTTAATACCTACTTGAAGGTATGGGTGGTTGAATGCAACGCTGTGCTCCACTCATGATTCTGTAGCTTTAACGCTGTCGAAGTCCATCTTTTTGATATATGGAGATTCATGATAACTCTCTATATCATATTATCTGATTCAATATATGAAACTTTAGCAAGATATCTCTCTGCACTTCTCGTAGTATTGCGTAATGTAGGGTGAACATCTGAGTCAGAGATCGGTACGTTTAGCTCTAAATTCATTGTCCAGCACCAAACTCAAACTGAACAAATATGTAAATGCCAGATCACAAAGTAAGAGCTTCCAAATATGCATGTCATTCATTGTATCGTAGTGGGTGTATGAATAGTATTGGCGTGAATCATATAATTAAGTTGTAAATGCATATATATATATATAAGAGGTATGTCGTCTTCCTGAGTTATCTAGTGTAATGTCATGAAAGAAATGCGGTACTAATAACCGACGACTGTTTAAGCCCCACTTTATTTAATCCACAGATGGAAACAATGAGAACCACAATGGCCTGTTTCGCCCAATCACAAAAGATTTACATGTGGTAATATATAGCTAGATGAGCTTAAAACTGATAGCAAACTAAGCAAACAGCTTAATAAGCTATCTAGCTTCTGTGGTCCAATGGTTAGGATTCCACCCTTCCAAGGTGGAGGTTCGTGTTCGATTCACGGCAGTTGCAATTCGTTTTGTGTTTTTGCTTGGTTTTAAGCTTTTTTCTCCCTACTAATAAAGGTATTCTTTTCTCTCACTCGCTCATTTCACGGCAAAGTGCATATCCTCCTTTTTTGAAGAACATATCGTCAATCTCATCAAGGAGATAGAACTGATAAGTCTCAGTAAGTAAGGTAATTCGGGGCGCTACTACTGTGATTTTTAAACTCTCATCTAATAGCTAGTACATGTACTAAGACTAGGTAGTACCAGGGATTTCTTGTTTTTCTTTTACATTTTCTTTAGTATCGATGGTGTGGGGTTTCTTCAGCTGTTTGACGAGTGCACGAAGTATGAGTGAATGTGTGGCGTTTAGTCTGTGGCTAGTAATAAGTACAGTATAGGTCTCTCATTCTCTTCTCCAGTGATGAAAAAGAAGGAATTGGCAAGCGGACCTGCTTACTGCCTTGATTTCACAAGGGTTTTTCATCTAGGTTCTCTATAACCCGATTCTTGTCGTATATCTCAAGGCGATGACAAATTTCTAGACTGGAGCTTGGATGCAGCCCTTCGGAGAGATGGAGAGTGTTGGGCTAGTTTTGAATCTTGGCGTGTTGATGGTAAGTGAAATTGTAGAGATTGGATTGAATGATCTCGATGTTTTTGATATCCGAAAGACTATAAACGTTCGAAATGATTTGAACGGTAGGAAAAGCATTTAGGTTTCGATCTTCAAAAATTGTTCAAGCATTGAGATGGATCAAATCAAAAAATTATCACTGATGAATAACTTGAGTATCCCTAAATCCAGAGGCCATAAGAATAGGGTATTAATATTGTCAAAATTAACTAATACTGATCAATCCAATACTCCCCAACACATTCCAAACGACAAATCTCAATACATACTAAGCAGTTCCCTCCCTAAAAGCCGCCGCAATACTAAATTGTCCCTCGCCCCGTACTTTCCCACCCTCTCCAGCTGGATATCTCGCCTCATATCTGAGCGCTCTCCCTTCGACCTTGGCCACCAGTTCATATTCCACTCTATAATTTTCCTTTCCATCGTTCCCTTCTTCCGGGTATACAGGTGTGATGATGCCTTTATCGCGGAGAAATGTCATGTCTACGATGATGCGACCGGCGATTTGTGCGTCTAGTGTGTGTTAGTATGACATGATGACGCGGTTTGAGCGTAATGGTATAGTTACTCACCAGCATTTTTGACATTCTTGCGACTGTAATGAGATTCTGTAGCGGTGTCGGAAACGTAGAGAATTTCCTCGCAGAGGAATCTATTTTCGTCGGTTGGGAAGGTGTGATAGGTAGGAAATGGTGGAAATTGATGGTCTGGACGAATTGGGTTTCCCTATTGATTGTCAGGACGAATGTGAAGGACAATAATGAATCGATATATCACCTTGATCATGAAATAATCAATCGTGGCCACATATTTTTCACCGTCCAATTTACTCTCGTCGGGCCTGGCTCTCTCATGCCCAGTGTATATTCTAGGCTGCCATGGCTCGTGGCGAAGGAAGCCATAGCTTGAGTGAGAGATTCTTTCTGGTCCATTTTTCTTATCAAGGGCACGAAGAACGGCACCCGATGCCACAGCTGTGATGCTTTGAGACTGTTAGCTTGTTGGGCAAATGAAAATATACCAAGCTCACCATTTGTGTCTATCCGCTACCAATTCGATAATGAAGCCAAGTTTCACTGATATCTTTTCAAGCCAGTTCTTGAGATAGCTCATCAAGGAAGGGGAACCACCAAAGCCACCAACAAGGAATAACTTCTTTGAAAACTCAGCAAGACGATCATTAAGATGCCTTGGGTTGTCTTAGGGCATACCTTGACCACAAGGTTCTTTTCCACCGCTTGTTGAATCTGGTTATCAAGCAAATTTGAAATACGGTTTCAAAGAGGATCGAAAATTTCCTTATAATCACTCCTGAGACCCTATTAGTATATAACCTAGCTAACTGGAGACGGATCACATATACAGATTCATTTGTAGATAGTTAGCCTCGAAACGCTTTTCCGCTGAACCAACGCGATTCATCTGTTCATCACCACGTAATCCAGCTATATAAACCCTGTGACCACATCGCTTCATGACATTTACTCATATTTTATATTCATTTTCAAAGTCTGGTATCAATCGATTGACAATTGAGTCAAGGGTATCGCCATTCTTGAAGAGATAATCTTCGTCTTGAAGACGATTAAGTAACATATCTTTATAACCATCATTGAGATAGCTAGAACCGCAATTATCTCCTAAAATCAAAAATCAACGTTACGAATTTTTCTTGAAGAAGAACTGCGTTAACTAACCAACAGGTTGGATCTTTTCATCTTTTAAACGTAGTGGATACCGATTACTGACTCCATACGTAACGACATCGACAGTTCCACCACCGCAGTCAGCGATAATAAAAGTTTCGCCAAGCTATACCATTATTAGCCAAGGAATCAAAAATGTGGCAAAGAGAACTCACAGATATATCCTCTGAGCTTTCCAAGAGAAATGTAGCGGCAGCTTCTGGTTCAGAGATCAGGAAGATATTGTCCGCAGTTGTACTCCAGGACTTTCCGAAAGTAGTGGCTTGAATAGCTGCTTTGACAGATGTTTGAAGTACACGGGAAGCTTCCGGAGACCAGACCGTCGGAACAGTCATGACAAAGTCCACAGGGGTTTGATCACTGAATCTATGAAGGGACTTCAGTTGTTCTTTAGTGTGCTGCAATACCTTGACAACATAATCCGATATTGGGTCAACAGCATCCCACATATCAGACTCGGTTTTGGATCGTTTACCATGTCTGCGTATGATACCTTCCTTGAGAAGACCAGTTAACGTGCCTCGAAGACTCTTTCGATCTTCGTTCGTGTACTCGGTTTCCACCAACATGAGTTTAGCTCTCCTCACAAGGCGTCTCTGACTTCGTGCCGAGTTCGCCTTATACATCTGATATGGCACGCCGTACCCCCAAAGAAAATCGACTGAAAGCTCATCTTCCATTTCCGAATCTTCGGGCTCATTAGTGGTGTTTCCGCCCGCTCCACTTAGAAGCAATGGATGTTGTCCTTGAGATAAATCGAATAGGTTTTCATCGAAAATCTCATCTTCATCGTTTCGATGCCGCTCAGCCGGATCTGGTGAATACCAACTCTCCGTTGGAACTTGTTTCCTTTCGCCATCCTCTCCGTCGCTCGGCCAGTTCATCACACTCAAGAGGTCATTTGCAGAGCCTTTCATATTACCACAGTCAAATGGAACAATGCTGTAAGAGACGGACGTGAATGTCGTTCCATAGTCCAGACCAACAACAACTTTCTCTGCTGGGGTGATGAGGTGCATCCGCATGTTGGAACTCCGCACAGATATAGCAGTGCTTGGAGTCGGAGAATGCAATGTCCTATTGCTTTGATTTTGTGAGGTACCTAAACTTCGAGCTGACACTGTCTTTCTTGAGGCATTGTGATTCTTTGACCCCAAATGCCCTCCTCTTGTTGCCATATTTTTTGGCATTTCAATGGCTCCCAAGACTGGATTTTCTAGACATAGAAATATGTAGCTGACCCATGAGAAACGCTTTCAATATATGGAAGTGGAAAAGATGAGAAGAGGACGTGTCTCATGTGGCTTATTATCTTCATAGTCTAGAACAAGGCTCATAAAGCGGAAGCCTGCCGTTGACTTGATTATGCAAGTTCTTAGGCCTCGTTCTGACAGAAAAAGACAGAATTAATATACCATCAGCTATGGTTCCTGATGGAGGTCGGCATCTTGCAGATAGATTCGCAAAGGAACACTTGATAAGACATATCTCCAGGGTAACAGGAAGATAGGCTGCCCCGAACGAAAAAGAAACATTCTCGCCAGATCATTAAGCAGAAGAAGCAAGGACGAATTAATCCTGGAAGTACGAAATGCGGGAGCGGGGTTTCGACTGAAGTAGCAGGGACGAAACAAAATTTTACTACATCATTCTGGATTGTGTTTCTCAACATTGAGCCCTAGTGCGGGTTAAACAATAGACTTGAACATCGCATATTTGAAGGCGATAAGACCTTTCGAAATATAATTTGATCTGAAGTTAGTGTGTTGAGCAAACGCATAAAGAATCCACAATGCAAACAGTCGAAGGCTGGAAAGCTGATGTGATAGGATGCTCGGACGCAAAATGGGTTGCTGCAGGAGAGACGCCACATCCCTCAGGTGTGACAAAAAACCCCAGCATCTATTCTATCATAAAATCCATCAGCTCCACAAGTTTTGGAGATTTACAAACAAACGTACCGACAATGAAAATGCGCTTGGTGGCTGGGATTACGCAAGTACCGGACTTATCTGTCCTCATATCCCTCATTCTCTCTCCACAAATTTCAAGCATTTCCAGATTGTTCAATTCTTGGATTTGATACCAAATATGGCATCGTTGATCTGGAACATGGAGGATGATATTGAGCTACTTGCTTGGATTGACTTTTGCAAGCTGCAGAAAGTAGGGGCTAAAGAAGACACGCTGAACTACGTAATTGAGTACTCCCGCTTCACCAGTCGCGATGCAGTAAAAGAGCATCTAAGCGAGCTATGGGAAAGATACAGTGATCAGAATGAGGACTCGGATCGGACAATGGCCCTTGTTGATATGTTGAGTAAAGGGTCAGCTTGTATGACCAAGCTTCCAGAAGAGATGCGCGAAAGCATTAGAACGAATATCGATAGCAATTTCAGCGATTCGGTAAAGCTGCGTATCATGTGTAATAGGAGAAATAATGGAGAGCAGAAGAAAGCCACAAACAATTCGAAGAGCCTTGCTTCAACGGAGGAGAATAAAAAGGGAGTAAAGCGTGGCAAGAAGGCGGAGAAAGCAGACGAGAGTCTCCCACCTTCGAAAAAGCCTCGCTCGAACAGAGTATGTATTTTCCTTACCATCAGTGCAAGGTTTTAATTATTCTAATCCATAGGATGGATTTTCCACAACAATCGACGAAGATAATATTGCGAATGAAATCGTAGAATCACGATTGCCTGCCCAAAGACCGGCAACCACTTCGAAAGAAGCTGCAGATTGCAATGGTGGAGAGCTCGCAAGAGCCAAGCGTCAAGCACCCCAGTCTATTCCGCTAGACCAAAAGGTAAATGGAGATAACTGGCCAAAACTTCTGAGGTCACTGGAGAATAGACACAACCAGGAAATAATTCAGATGCAAGAGCTCTGGCAAACAGAGGTCGAGAAGCTCGGAACAAAGGAAGCCGAAGCGCAAAGAACAATCAAAGATCTGAGGGCACAATTAAAACACCTGAATGAAGCACGAAGAGCTCGCCAAGAGGAAGAACGAAAAGCTTCCGAAAGCGATGCGAATGTTTCATTGGAAACCCTACATCTAGCACACGATGCGATCGACGAGGCGATGGATCAAATACAGTTCGAACTCTCCTCCATCTCTTTTAGTCGCATCAAAACCCCACGACTTTTTCCTAGAATATTTGCAATATCAAGCGACTTGCGTAACCTTATATTTTCGGCTTTTAATAGCGACATCGAAATCGCCACTGGGAGAAGTGAAGTCGAGACTATTATGAAGAAGTTTGGGGCACAAATTAGCATTAGAGCTCTGGTGTTGGCTGCGCTGAGAGATTGGGTATTTATGTCAAGGTTTCCTAACTTCGCACCTTCGAACCCTCGCATTCTGTCGAGCTATAGGCATATCATCTCCAGTTTAGGTAGGCGTCTCGCCATTGATGACTATATAGGAAACTAAATACATAGGCGGGGAAAGCAAGCTCTCTAGCTTGGATATGGCAGCTCATCGCGCCCTTATCGAAGGAAAATGGCTCAAAGAGGAATCAATACCCAGAAGAGCCACAGATCTAGCGGCCAAGTTTTCCAATGCAGTCGCTCCCTTGTTCGCGATCACATCAAACAATGCAGAAGATGGATTGTTCCACACTTGGGGGGAGAATCTAGAATGCTGGAAAGACAGGCGAGCACATCTTCAGGAAATTTTCCAGACTGCATTAACCTTGAAAGCCGATTCTGTTGTAACAAAGTCCCGGTATGAATTTGCGATCTATCCGCCAGGGACAACGTTTGTGGAAGATAGCACAGATGTGAAAGAAACAAGCAGGCCCAAAAATGACAGTAGCTGGGTTCATGCATCATTTCACATATACGATGCTGTTATTATCGGCAATAGCAAAAAGAGCACGTTAGTGCAAACGGAAAATTTCGTGAGGGTATCCGAAGTAAGAGCTAGTGCAAAGTACAGCAAAGTTTTGCTATTCCCCAAGAGATCGTCTGAAATGATTGATATTCGTATCACAGAGGTCGCGGAAACTCCGATTTCCAAGCATAAAAGTGCGGGTCAATCAAAAGTTATCCTGGAAGCTGGAGACCCTCTGGTACCAATAATTCCCGACAATAATGTTGGAAGTTTGAGAGCAAACAAATCTGCTGGGGCGGAAGACGACTCGGAACCTGACCAAAGTGAAGATCCACCTCTTCCAAGATGCGAAGAATGTGGCAAAGAGTTTCCAGCAATGGCTCTACTTCGTAGGCACGAAAAGAACAGTAAGTTGGATTATTATTTCCTTTTGCGAACTTGTTGGTAACTGCAAACAGGAAAATGCACAGAGTGCCCGGAGTGTGGCAAAAGATTTGGCCGCGTCGCTACTCTGCAAAAACACCAAAAGGCCGAGCATAGCGAATATCGTGCGCCCACAAGTGAGGAACATACCATCGAGCAGGGACCAGCACAACCTGAAACTGGCATCAGAGTAAACCAGAAAAAGAACCGATACCATGAAAAGGTTGAAAGCACTGAAGTCGAGAACGCGAGCCCGGTTAACCAACGCATTGAGCATCGTAAAGCAAATCAACTTATCATGGCGCCACGAGCAGTTCCGGCGATTGTGCCAAAGACTGAACTGGCACAAGCGTGCCACGATAACGGTAGCCGGAAAATTTCTGAAGGTGAAATCGTGGATATCAAGCCACAATGTGATTTTTGCGGTAACATGTTTTCGACGAGGGACAATTTACAGCGCCATGTTAGACAAAGTGAGTCTCATGTTCCCTAGGCCTAATGGTTGTGTTGTTGATACGAACTGCTAGATACCTGCTCACTCGAGTGTCCGGAGTGTAAGGAAACATTCGCAAACCGCGAGGAAAGACGTTTCCACCAGCGCAAGGAGCACAAGCCAGCGGGAAAAGAGCCAAAATGTCCAACAATACCTGAACCACGAACTCCGTCAAGTTCTCCTCAAAAAGTCGACAAATCGCAGAGTTCAAGTCAGATAAGAACTGCATTATCGAATAGCAACCAAAGCCTCGATAAAGGTATTTCTTCCTTTCTTCCGCATTAATATCTTCTTTGCTGTATGACGACTGATAATCCTGAAGACGGCAAACCTCGTTATAAGAAAACACCACGCAAAGAAGCCGAGGACTCAGATGCAGATGACATGCTTTCTCCCTCGGAAATGGTGAAAACAAATCGTGCTCAAAGGAGAAGACCTAGTAGAACTTTAGATGGGCGAGCTGAAGTGGGGATGGTTGATAGCCAGGAATCACCATTTCGACCCCGTGGAAAACGATCTAAGACTCCTGCAATAAAAGAGTGATTGAGGTGGACTGCATGGGTTAAGAACCGGGGTGTGTAGGATATATGATTTGTCTCTGGGTATGAGGCTTTTTTCTCTCTTTTCCCTTGGAGAAACAGAAGATGGGGTTTCACCCAAAATGGAGACGGGATTCAGTTGGAGATTCGTGGGAATTGGTTATTAGTGTGTATTTTAAAATGGAAGGGGCTTCTGTATAGGCGGAGAAGGAGAACAGGAATAGCGATTGATTTTTTGTTGTTTGAATGCATCGTTACACATAAATCAGAAATTATCGTTATCAACTCCATTGACTCGAAATTCGAAGAAGTACGAGATATGTCAAGTACAAGTGCGTGTGGCGTTTGTGGCGCATAGATAAGCCACCCGGACATGAAACGGTCGTCCAGATTCGGAAGCAAGCAAGTAATTATCTGAAGCTTTTGACGATATACTTGACCCTGACGCAGTATAACCTGAGAACAGTGCGGAAAACTGGGCAATGTCAAGATATTATGTTGTCCTCGGTGTAAGATACGACGATATCTCCGCTCCTATTGTAAGCATGCTTATAAGCGAAACAGTTGCAACTGCTCCGGACTCCTTTAGGACACTAATCGAGGAGTTAATCTGATTGGCCGTACGAAAAACCTCAGCGTATATGAACCAATGAGAGTGAGTTTCGATGCTAAGCTCTAGGATTTGTTGATCTCGTCGAGTTTCTTGCCATAACGTCTCTGACCTTCTAGCCATAATGAGCAAACTTGGTATGTGCTATATTGAGTTGAGTCGAACGTTTTTCTGTTCTTTTGCCGTTGAACCTAAAGGTGGCAAATCCATATGTAAACACGATCCCATCTGCTTGAATAAATATTAACTGCAACCTTCCTCATTCAATCATCAAACAACATCCCGCAGGTTTCAAGGCATCGTAAAGTGCATAAATACGACCTATACCCCGCACTAAATTATTTCCCAAGCTGCTCAAAAATTCCATGTATCTGGTCTGTTACGACTTGCACTACTACAGTTTGAACATATTTCTGTCCTTCATTCGTTCCATAATGTCTCATAATGATTCAAGTCGTCTTCGTACCGGGGATTTGGAAATTGGCTATACAGAAGCATTAGAGCGCCATGCAAAGAGACATGTTGTTGCACCCAGGCCAATATCTCAACGCAAACTAGACTTCGAAAGTGCAAGGCCAAGGTGGATAAGAGAAATGGCTGCGGAGGCTATGGGAGTGTTCTTTTTCGTGTAAGGTGAAAGAGGCGGTTAGATGAGATAGTACTGACAGTCATTCGTAGTTATCCGGGAATCGCATCATGTGCATCATTCTTCCTGAATCCTGGAGACCCAGGGCTAGGATCAGTTTTCCAAATTGGTTGGGCTTTTGCAATTGGTATTGCTTTCGCTATCATGTATGCTGAACTCTTTCCTCAGGATATGATATGTCATCGTTTCAGTCGCTGATAATCAATAGAACTTGTGGAAGTACCTCAGGAGGACATTTCAATGCAGCAGTAACGATATCTTGTGCCGTCTGGTTGGGTGTACGTTTTCGTGGTCTATCTTATATATATTAACGTTGGCTAACTCATCCCAGTTTCCTTGGAAAAAGGTTCCCCAATATATCTTCGCTCAAGTCTTCGGCTCTTTTATGGCAGCTATGCTTCTGGTTGGACAATACTACCCACAGCTCACAGCGCTTGCTGCGGAATATCGTGCTAAAGGTTTGAGCCTTAATTCACCAGGCGGGCCAGGAAGTATTCTTTGCTCTTTTCCTGGTGCATCACAGTCATATGGATATCTGTTCTTCGTTGAATTTTTTGCCGATGTATTCGTGGTATGCGACGAAGACTATTCGAGACACTGAAGTTTGCTAAATCATTCCAGGGAATTGTGATTTGGGCTTGTCTCGACCCTATGAATCCATTTGTGTCCGCATCTGCGGTACCATGGGTTATTGGACTAGGCTATGGTAAGCATTGAATTCACAACTGCTTTCTTCGGTTCAATAGTTGCTTGATTGTTGTATACTTGCTAACCTTGTTTAGCAACAATGATCTGGGGTTTTGCGGACGTAACGATAGAGCTTAATTCATCCCGTGACTTGGGTGCTCGCATCGTTGCAGCCATATTTTTTGGAGGGGACGCTTTCTCAGTTTATTCTGTGATACCCATTCTCACGAGTATACCTGCCATGCTTTTTGGAACAGCATTGTATGAGATGATCCAACGCGATAGCTTTGGAGTTATTGCTGCAGGTCATAATGTACATGAAAAAGGAGAAGAGGGTATCATGCAACATTTATCCAAGAATGGTGCGCTTGGTGGAAGTACCAGTAATTCGGGAATGAGTATAGACAGTGAAGTATGGGATAAAGGGAGAAAGAATGATTCTGCTGTATGATAATATAAAGGCTGATGAGGATCGGGTCTTGAGGATTCTGAAAACCCAATGAATAATGACAATTTATTTCAAGTAATCAAGAAGATACAATATGTTTTCAATCGATTTTCCATGTCTCGAGCATATGATTTAGGCATTGCTGAGCTAGAGGAGAAGATTTCCCGGCCTAAAACAATGGAGGAAAAAGTGAATACATGAGCTCTCAGTTTATTGCTTGTTTGAAATCGACGGAATGTGTGAGGTTCTAAGGTTCAAAACATGGTTGATAGCCCTTGAATCGAGGTAGGTAGGATGACTTCGTATGAGGTAGATGTTGTTTGAGGTCACGTGATTATTGGTCTCCGATCTTAACTGCAAACAGGCAAGTGCATTATCTTTTAATAGTACCGCTTCAGCTCCAGGAGCTTCCCAATTTTCGATTGATTGTGTATACAACCAGTACTTACTTACACCTTTTGATGATCTTGAGATAGTACAATACCTTTGAACGATAATGGGAAGCCTCCGATCTAACACCCGACAGATAGCCATTCATGTAAAATAGTATCATCGTCGAGTTGTACCTCATTAGTTTCATATTTCTATCGTACCTTTTATGACGAGATACCCCTCGTTTTATCCCACAACTTTGAGCTGAATATATTCATTTACGACATTACTCACACAAAACAATACTACCTTGGACATATTTTATCACCCACCGCCTCGATGCACAGTGGCTCTATCCACCGAGTCTATACGCCCATACAGCTAGAAGCTGATATAGAAATATCGATTTAATACTTGCTCAATCTTTATAATATTTAACAATTAATCTGCCATTATGTTTCCAAATCGATCCATCGAGGACATGTCGTCAAGTATGGATATCGTTGAACCTGATACTGGGACTGAGGGGAGCGACAAACGCGAAGAAGTCAATATTAGAAATACATCACGATCACCTTCAAAAGCTCGGTCATTATCAGATGGCGGTCAGCCAACACTTTCACCGTCTCCTAAATTTCGCGAACCAGACAAGCCAGTATCCAAAGATGATAGCTCCATCTCCGAAAGTCCGACTACACCTAGACGACCAGCTGCATTCGCCCGAGGTCTTTCTCTGCAGATGCCACCAAAGGATTTTATGCCAGTAGGGTCTTCAGCATACATCAATCGAGTACCATTATCACCAAAATTGGATCAGTCGCAAACATATGGGTCACCTACAAGTGTATTGCCTAGGCGATCTCGAGGTCTAGATTTTTCAAGAGCTGCAACGAACCTTCATCACTCCACACTCGCAGAGCAATCGTCACCCGATTCGTCGCCTACAATTACCGGCAGAGCCATGAATATCCCGAATCGGAAAAATGGATTAAACTTTACTAGTGCTGGGGAAGGCTCCTTGTGGTCTCCCGCGCCAAATACGGAAAGAATGACGGCATCCAACTCGCTTGGTAGTGTTAACATGATGGCCTCCGATGATTCTGAAAGTAGTTCCGACAATGATGATATGATGGAATCAGATGATATCGATGACTCTATTATTACAACACCTCAAATTAGCAGAATGACAGCACCTTTCTGCGGAAGTTATAACCCAAGCCCAGGTGGCGCCTGGTCTGGACAATCCCCCGCAGTTAACAGTCTTATGAATTTTCAGTCAGCAAGATCAAGAAATGGAAAGAGTCGCAAAGGGTCAAGAAGTGGACCAATGGCTAGTCCAACCTCCAAATCACCCCCTACCATGCGCAGTATCGAAAGCAATTACTTCAACAGACCCAGACATGTGGATAATCTTCGTTCGAGGAGAGAAAGTATAAGCTGGGCTGCAAATCAATTAAATATATCGGGAAGTGAGAGCGATGATGCTGGATTAAAATCTACTTTAGAGAATGTGGATGGTATGCCTAGTACCCCCGGAAAAGATGGACAGCGAGGAGTCATTCGCAGGGTAGTGACTAGGAGGGGAAATATGCTAGTATGTTATACATTACTTGTAAATTTAGCACAACTAACATTTGATAGCCTAAAACAAAAGGATTCGCACGCATTAGAGCGGCTCTAGCTGAAGAGAGTGCACCAGTGGAAACCGAAGTTCGTAGAGAAGCAGAAGTCGTCCGCCAAACCCGCGAAAGCGATATGGATCTCGAGCCCTCTCGTCATCCCTCTATATCAACAATTGATACTACACGCTCGTCACCTATAATTGGCCCAACACAAGATTCTCTCGAAGGCATACCTGAAGATGATATAATGGCTGATGCATCCAATACTCAACTATCTGGTAGCTTCAAGCAACAAGTCATTCGTAATTCCAAAGGCAAAGAATTTTGGGAGTCTTTCAGTGATGACAACAACCGCACACCACCTCCACCCAATTTCAATCATCGCGGTTCCACTTCCGGCATGAGTGAGGATCTATCATTAGAATCTCACCTCTCCACGCCTCTCCATCCCCAACGCAGCAACTCGGATTCCTCTCCCTCCCGCTCCTCTACTCCTCAAGCCTCCGAACCTATGCGCAAAATCACACATAAACGTCGTCGGGATGATGATCTCGACCCTACAAGTTTTAAGAGGCGGGCGGTCAGTCCTGGTATGAGCGTACACAATAGTCCAGTAATGCAAAGTCCGATGCAGAGGGATCTGGCTCCTTGGGGCACAAGACCAAATAGTAATGGAGAGCCTGGAAATGGAAAAAGTGGATTGGGAAATGGTTCGGCGGGGATTGGAGGCAGGAGAATTGGGTTTCAGGGCATGGTGGATACGAATGATGGGTTGATGAAAATGAGTATTGAATAATGTGTATATGTGTAACGGATACGGAGTTATAATGGATTGAGCGCGGACATTTTCCTCATACAATGGCTGGTTTGGGGTGTTTATATTATTTATGGGAATCAACGGACGTGAATAGAACTGGACGGCGTACATATTCCTTGCACTGCATATTCAAATATCCATTCGGGTGCAGGGGGAGCATAGGAGATCTGCCTGTAGGCGAAATTAGCGATGATTACTCGTGTAATTCAATCAATCTTTTACTCAATTCACTTTTTACTGCCTGTGCAGTGTTGAATTCGACTGTGGTGATCTGTACGTGCATATATACACAATTGTCCTTTTTTGTTGCGACTATTTGTTAAGTGAATAGTATCATGTGAATAGTTATCATTAGCAATTTTGATAGAGAGGGAAGTAAAAGTAGATTGTCGAGACGTGGTTGATTGCTATTCTCCCTACTTCAAATTGGGGGGTCTTGGACTTCACAGGGGAGAGTTTATAGGCTTGAGGCCCTGAAGCAGATATGCAACAAAATATCTCGAAGGTTTTAATAGGAGGTTGGTGATTGGTTGGTGTAGTCGGTGCTGAAAGTGAATAGTAGTCGAGAGTGGAAGGGAAGTTAATTGGAAGTTAGTGACTGGATGAGTGATTTGAAAATAGTGTATGAGATATGGGATATGAGATATGAGATGAGATGAGAGGGGCGGGGGGTGGCCTAGGTGCTTGGTACTATAAGTGTGGAATATTTGCACCTGGATATACAGCATATAGAAACTGGTTATAGAGGTGTTAACATAGGGAGTTATGGACTTGAGGCCCTGAAGCAGATATGCAACAAAAGATTGAGGAATTTGCGTGGGGCTTGGTGATTGGTGGGAATGGGAGGCGGGGCGGAAGTGTGAATTGAGTGAATTGAGTGATTGTTCAGGAAGATTCAAGGTGAGGGTGCTTGTGGAGTATGATGAGAGGTGGATTATAGGAGGCGGGATGAGGAGTGTAGGGATGTAGCTGAATTTGCCCGTGGAATGGAGGTGAGTTTCAGAGGATCGGGAGGAGCGAGAGAAGGAGACTATAGGTAGGTGTCTTCAGGCGGAACGCTCACAGCAGATATGCAACAAAAGAGTTTGAGAAGGGTAAATGCGGTATAGGCGATGCGTAAGCGAGCTGGAAGGATAAGCGTGGCAGTGGTGAATAGAAGGATAGGTGTGGTATTAGGATGATTTCTATGCTCCTTGTTCATCATTCAAGATCTTCTCAATACCTATTCATTGAAATTGATCTCCTCCCAGTCTCTAGTTTTGATCGTTTGTTACATGTTTGTTGTAGAATGATATACTTTCAAACAGTTGAATTAATCTATTATGACACTATAAAAAAGTCATGATCAGAAAGATGAGATAATTTAATGTTATATTATTTGCATTGCATCTATTCACGTTAATTTGCTTATCATTGTAACACCTTGTTTGTTCTCTGTACTTCTTAACCTCTATTTATTACCTTTTTGTAATTACCCGGAATACTGCATTCACCACACCTTCATTATTCATTATTTCTTCTTCTTATACACACCTACTTTCATCATGATCTTTCCCTTCATATTGAACATGTATATCAAGATAAATAATGAAGCAAAGCTAATCAAGCAAACTTTGTTTTAACGTTAGTTATCTAGGTCTTCAAAAGGTGGCAAAGAAGAAAGACACTCTTTTTCTCCCCTTTTTGATACATCTTTACAACTCTGTGCCCATCCATTGATATCAGAGAAGGACGCAAGCAACTCAATCTCTATATATTATAAGCTATCCAGAAAATATGATTCAAATGTAGTTTGATCTCAATTCAGTTCTTCATTCACGTATGAAAATGTCAGGGTCAGGTATGTAGAAACCGTTGATCGAATCTCAGTGATCTTAATATTTTATTACTTACTCTATTTGCAATGTTTACTGATTTACACTGAAAGCAGGTCCACCAGATCAACCAAATCCATCAAATTAACTCGATCGGCCAGAAGGATTAAGCGAAGTCGCCGAGAACGTAGTCCCAGAAAATGAGCAAGTTTTACAGTCTACTCAGTCCAATTGTACAACACAGCTAATTAGCGAGATAGTAGAATTGGCGAGTTGCAAGTACTTGCATTTATGCTCTCGATTCTCTACTAACTTCTTTATAGCCAACGCCGTCTTAATACCCTGTCAGTTAATCCACTCTTAGCCTTCGTACAGCATGACTCAATGTTTCATACATAAAGCCAACGTAGCGTCGAATTATATAGGGCCCAATGCCATAATGAGATTGCGGTGTTAGTTCTAGTTTGTTCAAATATTCAAAGAAACACTAACAAAATGACTTATGATAGACTTGACAGGATAGACGAGCGGTATGATTTGGCTATACTCTGTTTCTACTAGGTGCTGATGTATATCAAATAGCACAACGCAGCAGTGTAGTACTTCCCAGTACTGGAAGAACAAGTAGGAGAATACCTCAGATTTATCCGCGGGCCAATACTAATGTAACTTGAATGTAGTGCAATAAGCGCGATTAGCTTGTTACTCGGCATAACGTTCAACTTCTACATTTGGTGGGCCAACACTTGTCTTAAAGCAAAGATTCTTGAGAAGGGGAAGTGAACGAATTCGCAGCAGTGGAGTAGACAAGCCGATATGTCTCATAGCCTTCTCAACAAGACCAGCAAAGGCAAATATCGACTTGGTCTGCTTGATGGAGATATCAATATCATCAAGTGGGTTTCCCGTGGTGGTTGAAAGCGCACAATAATAGTTGCAGTATGGGATGCCTTGAATGGAGCAAGAATTGAGTTTATGGGTGATTGGAATGACTTACATGCTATGAAACTGTTCTACTGTGCTGTCTTCGGTAACTTTGGTCTGATTGTGCTAGTTGTTTCAAACGCCTATCCTCATGACACTTTCAACTAAGATAACATCAAACCTTGTAAATTGGAGATTCAACTAAGAACATCAAGGAGCTCGCATCTAAAGACTAGAATAACTTCCTATACCATAATCTTACCCGCCAATCTCTATAGGGTTACTGTAAAGAACAAAGAATTCCAATCTTCTGAATTCTCTACTTAGGAACAAGAACCGGAACATATATCAGAAGTCCAAACAATTCCTCATAGACTCCTCTTACCCCATTCATAAAGATTTCAATATCTCAAACTGCAACCCGACAATGGAAAATTTCCAATCTTTAAAACCATTTGGAACTCTTTAATATCAATCCGAACATCCAAACGAGCTGATATGTTGAATCCAATTTGAATATCAAACCACTTCCAGAGATTGGGAACTTCCATCTAATCTGCTAGTCCGCAATAGGGGACATCCAGACCCTTTGTTATCTTCAGCGTTTCTCTTGAACAATGTGATGAATACTAGATAGCCTGTATCTTCATGAATTGTCTATACACTTCAAACAAACCCAAGAAGTCAAACCAAATCAGATCAAACAAACAGCAAGCGAGAAGCGAGTCCTGGCGAGGATAAACGCCAGAACAATAATACCAGTGTAAAGAGATTCAAGAGCGCGGGAAAGAAGTCATAATTGTTAGGATGCGATGAAGAAGAGCTTATCCAGATTCTGAAGGCCACAAAGAAATTCATCAAAAAAGGTGGCAAGGTGTTGACTCGTCGAGCATCAAAAATCGAGCAAGAACTCAGCACTTTGGTTTGAATTTTGGGTAAAGGATGTGAAGGGCAACTAACCTCAACACACCCACGTGACACCCTAGCTATTATACACCTGATCGCCTCCCCGCCGTAGCACTCTCCTCTTCTCTCTTCTCTCCGGACCAACGACCGCTCGCTATATGAAGTATATCAGCTCGCCCTCGTCCCCCACCCTCCACTCTCCACATCAAGCACTAGCACGATCCTTGACTCTCGCCCTGCTCCACACAACCCACAATCTCATACATATACTTCAAAATCACACATCATCACAACAATAACACAACATCTTTGATGGTCTAACGGTCATGATTTCCGCTTGTCAATAACATTGCAAGTCGCGGGAGACCGGGGTTCGACTCCCCGTCAGAGAGTTCATCAGCATCGAATTCCTTGAATCTCATGTTCTAAATCTTTTTTGTTTGATTTTTTTTTTTAATCGAAAAAGCTCTTTTTGTTTCATGGTGGGAATTTTTGGTGTAGAAAACCCGACCCCACCACTACCGGTACCCGATAGGAACATTTTTTATTTTTCAGAGGTGGGGCAAGATTGAATGAGAGGGGCAGGGCTTTGAGATAATAGCACCGTAGAGATAGATAGATAAAATAGGCAAGTATGACGTTGAGGTTGAGGTTGAAAGGTGAATTGGGCAAGAACGATGAATGGGCAGCGCAGCGACTAGCGACTTTGTGATCTGAGGATTACAGCATTACGGAGTACACACGCCGAACTTATCAGGACTGCTGGAGATTCTCGACTGCTCTTTTGATGTAACGAACGATACTCTCTGTACAGCTAACGAAACCATATCTCGCAATTCTAAAAATATACCCAGATTCACCATTTTGAAAAAATATCCATAAAGTCATTTATCTATCATTAGAACTAAGGATGAATGATTTCACAGCATGATGGATGGATTCTTGGCGATGGAAATTTATCAACACCTGGCTTTCGCAATCGTGAAGCACATGTTAATGATATGATAAGGAATTCGGATGGAGGTTTATTGATGTTTCACATGATAAAAGTTAAAAGATGTGTATTGTAGTTGTAGTGGTTGGTGTACAGTTCGTTAGGTTAACATGTGAAACTCTTTTCCGCGTCGCTTGATCTCATCATATGAAAGAAAGTATAAGGAACTGGGCAGCTGGGTACTCGTACAAATGATAAGATCATATAGGTTGTACAACACATTAAAAGGGTCTGGATCTGGGTCTTTGGATGTTGAGTTCTAGATTCTGGATTTTATGCAAAATCATATGATGTGATGTGATATAAAAGTGGTGATGTGATTGTAATGATTATCCTTGCGACCACTTGCTTTTACTCTGTATATAGCACTGATATGCAGATGTGCAATCGAGGTATGTATTGTAAGCGAGTATTCTGCAAGAACGCGTCAACGTCCAGTCAAACTTTGGTTCAATTGCTTTTCCATGGAGCATGGAAGATTATGATGGAATAGTGGTGGTGATCTTTGAGGTCTATGGGTATCGCTGGGTTGAGCTGTTGATGTTTTAGTATGTTGATATGTTGGAGTGGTATAGATGCGCTAAAGGATGCCACCGCTGCTGTCCCAAGTCAAATCATGAAGACATTGCCATTACCTCGCGTCTAGATATTCAGTTTTTTATAGAAACGCTTACCGTATTGTTCCGTACAATATAACACGTCGAGATATACGAATGGTACTCATACTCAAGCAAAACCTGTACCGGTAGCGGTGAGTGTAATTCCCGATGTCTTCCATATCAATTAGTTCTCAGATCCTCTTACTCAACAATTATCCATCGGAAAATCTCGAAATCTCAGATACCATCAATGCCAGGCACGGAATCATGTACCCACAATCCAGAAAGCAAAGTTCGAGCGAAAGAATATGCACCAGTCATCATGCAAGATTCTTAATCTCGTATGGATTCGTTCGACTTAGTTTTTCTTTAAGGCCCGATACAATAAAGTGGCTCGTGAAAAAAAAAAAGTGGTTATCCTTGAGCCTCATCCTTTTTGTCACGCAATAGGACCAATAACGTCTCGACTCTCGAGTTCGTAAACTTTTCCAGGGGCGGCAACAAGATCAGATTGTGACCCATGCAGAATGTTGCCTTATCGCAGGATTTTTAAAAGATTCAACACTCAAAAGAAATCGAGGTCAAGGTTCAATATCAGGTATTTGTGGGTATTTTTTCCATTGAGGCATTTTTGAGTTGAGTTGGATTATGACTTTTTGAGGTTGATCCATCCATAATGGATTGTGTTTGATATGTAGGCTCCATGTTGCCATAGCCGGCCATTTATTTTTCTAGGTATGGCAGCGACACCGACCTAGGTAATGCGCAAATCCTACTCGAGTAGACGTCTTTCATGCGAAGTTGCGGAGTATATACGGCCTCGGTATGTAGGTACAGCAGTGATTATAATAAGCGGCCTATTCTCGGTGGCGGAGCCTTTTAATGATATCGATGAGAAGACGGCCCATACCATATAGAGTGTCGCTTCTTTAACTTCCCCTGGACGAAGAACGAAACGTGTGAGAAGGATTTGATGCAGACGCCTCTGTCCGTGTCCACTGTCAAGGAAGGAAAGGTCAAATACCCTGGATGTATTCAGAGACATTCGTTAGAAAAACGTTCAATATCAGGATTAGCATTTGGGGTTGGAACTTGGGTCGGAGCAATACAAAGTATGTAGCGTCGAATTAGAAGGAAGCATTTGAATCGTCCTTAATCAGAACCCGCTCTTTACGACACATCCTTATCGACTAATAAAAGGGGACATTGATGGTATCGGTACTCATTAGCGTCTACGATGTATACGATTACCTTGTTCTCATCTACCATCTACCATGTACAGTATCCATTCTTCACAACCGATGATTTTTGGATAAGTTGTTATCATGTGGAAGTGTTATGAGTATTGCTCATGAGGTTTGGTCATGCCATGTTTAGGGGAGCTCCCTTCTCTTATCAGATGTTCATAACTTTCGTACCTCGCTGGAATTACCCCTTTTCACGTGTCAAGAGAGAGCTAGTAGGTGCATCAAGTTACATCGAGGTACAGTACGTTTCGGAAGAAGGTCGATCTAGCCTATTTTTCATGAACACACGTACATCCATACCGAATGTGCTGCAATAGCCAGCTTTTTTGACGGGTAACTTTCCAAGGTTCAAACTTTGCCTTACCTTACCTACCAATACTAGGTAGATACTCACTCCTATTAATATCCACCTTCCTGCAGTACCCGATTTGAGTACTGGTATTCAACTGTTAAATCTTTTGGATATGCCCGGTGCATATCCGAGGGCCGGGAGAAAACTCGTTCAGCCTTGGGAATTATCCTACATAGTGTATGTAGTGTATGTAGTCAGGTAGGAACTAGGTATGTAGTTTTGCTATCATTTTATCATTTGATAATTGAATATTCAGCAGTCGGCCATAACATATGATATGACAGTTTGGCACTATGACGATAAGAAGTCGAAGTATATATACAAGTATATGTATATATATATATATATACATATATACATATATATACATATAAACCCAATATCGTTATTTCATACAAACTTTCGAGAAGAGAAATTCCGAATCTATATTTGTATTTATTTAATTGATGTCTACCTGCCCCCCTACCCAGTACCCAACGTTTACGGATACGACCATTTCGGCACTTTTGCTACACCAACGAAAAGAAACGGGAAGAAAAAGTTCTCGAACATCAGCAAAAAAGTTTCTCCTAAGGTTTTTCTCCTAAGGTGACCCCCACTACCAAATATCCACTTCCCACCAAGAAACAGTAGCCCCTTCCGATTTGTGACGTGCGGAAGGCGCCACTTTGATCTACTCAGCTTGACTGTGGATTTTCGTGCATTGAGCCTGAGCCACTGGATTAATGATTGGTTATTGTTATTGGATTATTGAAGTGGGATTGGGATTTTGATGGAGAGAAGCGTACGCAAAAGAGTATCTAAGAAAGAAGAGAGAGAGAGAGAGAGATAGATTGCGACAAACATACTAGTAACAAGTGGGTAAGGACGGGATCTTTTGATATACAAAGTACAAAGAAGGAGTAGACGAAAGATAACTAAAGGAAGAGGTCATACATAATTCGTGATTTCTTTTTTTAAGTCTTTTTTTATACTCATATGGTTATCGACCCTTTCTTTATATGTACCTGCGCAGTATATTAGCTGCAGAACAGAAAGAGCAATTCGCAACTACCACTACTACTTTCACACATTTCCCTGGAAATTGCTTTGGAAAGAGAATCGCGGATACGAGTGGAGTATAAGTATTTCTCAATATTCTTAGCTCACTGCTTTACAACTTTGCAACAACATATTAAGTACACCCAAACGGTCGAGGGATTCTCCCATTGACGCCAAACAAATTTTGAATCATTCTTTCTCATATAGCATACATCGAATACACGAATTAATAGGACGTTATGCCTAATTTCTTTGGAGGCGTTACTGGAAGAGGTGTTTCGACACTTTTTGAGATACGGTATGTTATAATATATCTACGAATTTGTTCCGCCATCATCTTCTAACTTTTCCCAGTCTTGACGAGGAAATCATCGTACTTCGAGGGGGTGAAACTGAAGCTTCGAGTCAATTGCTCAAAGGATCAGTGGTTTTATGTCTGCCAGCTGCTCTGAAAGTCGAAGATGTACATCTTCGTATGACTGGACAACTGAAAGTTGGGTGAGATTTTCCAATGTATTGCGACATGTGCGAAGATTGGAAAACTAACTACCACATGCAGGTGGAACGATCAGCGAGTCACACCTACCGGTATTTCGAATAATCGAGTGGATAGAACTACTGAAATCTTCAGTCATAGATGGGCTCCGTTTGTGGGTGGAGGAGGACCAGGTTCTTCGTCAAAGGGATTGCTTCTACCAGCTGGAAATTATGAATGGCCATTCGAACTCGTCATTCCAGGATCTATGTCAGAAAGCGTGGAGGGTTTGAATGACAGCCACATCATTTACAAATTGAAGGCGACAGTTGCTAGAGGAAAATTGGCATACGACTTACACGCTTGGAAACCTGTGCGAATTGTTCGAACTTTGGACCCTTCAGCACTGGAATTGGCTCACGCCATGACAGTCGAAAATATTTGGCCTAATAAGATCGAATACCAACTGGTTATCCCACAAAAGGCTATAGTTTTTGGTACTGCGATCACCATCGAGATGAGATTCACCTCCTTATTGAAAGGCTTGAAAATCGGCAAGATAAAGTGTCATTTGATTGAAGTACAAGAATTCGTCCTCCCAGGAACTTCTACGACTTCGGATAGGTATTGGAAGAATTCCAGAGATGTGGATTCTTGGACTTTTGAATTGAATGAAGAAGAGCATTATCAAGATATGCTTGACGACAGTGGGCAAGATGGTTTCAAAATGACCGAATTCATGCCATTGCCAAAAAGATTGAGCAGATGCATACAAGATGTGGACGTCCATGGCATCAAAATCCGTCACAAGGTAAAATTCAACATTGCGTTACACAACCCAGATGGGCATATTTCAGAGGTATGATTCCTTGTCTTTAATTCGTGCAAAAATACTGATTATCAATAGCTCCGCGCAACTCTACCAGTCACAATCTTCATTTCTCCCAACATGCCATTGACTGCCGATGGTGCTTTGGTGGACCAGACACCAACAACCAATACTCAATCAACGGCAGTATCAGCACATGCGCCACCTCTGTATGGAGAGCACGTATTAGATCAACTTTACGCTGATATGGATCAATCTGGACTAATAACCCCTATGCCGCAATCTGGAATGAACACTCCATTTTACGCCCAGTCTCGAGCAGGTTCATCAGAGAATCTATCTACCTCCCCAGAATCTCATCATCCGGCCGGCGCTGTTCCTCCTGCAGCATTGTCATCTAGGCTTCAAAATTTAAATACCAACCTGAATTCTGGCAGGAATGGCTTTTTAAGGCGATATGGAGGATCTGGATCCGGGGGAAACACTCCTCACCCTAACGAAGATCACCAAGCAGGTTATTTCGATTCAAATCATGGTCATTCTGCTTCTTCAGTAACCGCTAGAAGTAATCCTCTCAGCAGACGGGGAAGTTTCAACGACGATCACCACCCAGATGCCACTAGTACCACGATGAGCAGCGGATATCATACTCCTGAACATCTGGATTACAATGAAATGGGAGATTTAACCAAAGTTCCTTCCTATACTACGGCTCTCAAAACCCCTGTGAGAGGAATGAGTTATACCGAAGCACTGCCCAATTACGAATCTGCCATCTCAGCCCCCCCAAGTCCGACATTACTTGCAAGTACTGGCCCAAATACACCGCATGAGCACCCGTTGGATGGAGGTCATTCTCATTCACACTCACACTCTCACTCAAGTTCGCATTCACATTCACATGCAGATACGCATAGACATCACCACGGACCGGGCTTTTTAAGGAGAAACCCATTTTCTGGTATGGGATTCACACCGTTGCATCCACCATCACATGCTCAGTCAGGGGAAACGGATGAAAGGAGAAGATTGCATTTATTACAGCATAGAGATAGGGTCCATTAACAGACGGAGGATTGAAATATTTAATGGGATAGACGATTGGATTGGAATACGAGATTCAAGCATCTTTTGGCGCAGGAGGGTTTTGAAATAGACTTGGTACATTGGGAATTTTGGGGGCGTTTAGCTTGATACCTTTTGATAAGATACCGATATAGAAGCGTTAAATGTTAGAAGGATGGAAAAATGGAAGGACGAGGCCGTGTTTAGTATTGTTATTCTCCCCGCTCTCACGCTTTTGGAGCGACGGTTCTTCAATATATCAATTCATCTTCTCATACTCTACATATATTTACATGATTCAATTGGCTGCGGCAAGATGAGAAGAGGTATTATCATTCATGAACTCATCAAATTCCGAACTTGTAGGACAATATTCCACTTACCGAAGTAATACCGAATATAAGAATACATTCAACCAGACGTCATCTGCAGCAACAAATCTGATTTGTGTGAAACTCGAGAATATTAAAAGATGGAGGATTGAAGATAAGAAATGATATTTGAATCGAAATCACAATAGGGCGGTCATATACCTCGACTTTGAGATCTTGAGGAGCTCAACTTTCCTCTTTTCCTTACTCAGCTAATGGCGTAAGCTGGGGCCGAGGTTGCGTTTGAGAGATCATCCAAGCTCCAAGCTCCAAAGAGTCATTAACAATCACAACATATTAGTACTCTGTTGGAATTCTCCGAATTCAGACTGTTGAATTCGTTATCATTCGCCTTTACAATACTCGTTGGTTCAATTCCTACAATCACTCTTAAACGCAAGCCTCTAGAGTGCCTCTTGATTCAGGACTCACTCGATGCCCTCGCATCTAGCATAGACATCTGCACAAATCCGGGCCCATAACCCATCGAAACCATGGCGCCCACAACTCGTACCCTTCTCCTTCGATCCTCCTCCCCATCCTCCTCTCTACGATCACCATCCGAATCTTCCTCCACTTTCCGCGACCAAAAAGCTCGTAAGCAAGATGTGATCCGCTATACATCCTACGCCTCCGCCATTCTGTCCTGTCTCTGCGCGGGTTCCATCACCGCTTATTCGCTCTACGGCCATTTATTCCAATCACGTTTGCATTATACACAGTTACAAGTCAATATTGTTATCATCGCCGCGGAATTGGCAATGTATTTGCCAGTGCCGGTATTTGGATATCTGTGCGATCGAGTTGGACCTGCGCCCTTGTCTCTAGGGGCGGGAGTTATGTTTGGAGCTGGGTATGGATTGGCGGCACTTACATATAAGAGTGGAGAGAAAGATATAGAGGGCTATGTAACGGAAAGAGGATGGCCAATTATCTGGATGGTGATTGCGTTTATGATCATTGGGATGGCAACGACTTGTATGTATATTAGTGCGGTGACGGCATGTGCGAAGAATTTCGGGAAATCGAAGTATAGAGGCCTGGCGCTTGCATGTCCGATTGCGGCGTTTGGGTTGAGTGGGCTGTGGCAGAGTCAGGTGGGGGAGAAGATATTGTATGAGAGGGGGAGAGATGGTCAGAGGGGGGATGTTGATGTAGGGAGGTTCTTTTGGTTTTTGGCCATTACGCTTCTTGTGGTGGGGATTATCGGATGTGGGTTGTTAAAGATTGTGGATGAGGATGAATTGATCGAAGAAGCTGTTGAGGAACTGGAGAGAAGTGGGTTGCTTGGGGAGGAGGAAGGATATACTAGGAGAGGATATGGTACTTTGGACGGGGAAGAACGAGGCGACGTGGATGAGGAAGACGAAGAAGCGAGAAAGAAGACCTGGTTGTTAAACGAGGAAACAAGAAGATTCCTTAAAGACCATACCATGTGGTGGTTAGCCATTGGATTCTTCTTCGTCTCCGGACCAGGTGAATCGTTCATCACGAATCTGGGCACGATAATCGGGACGCTTCACCCACCTACAATCCATAATCCTACTACCGCAGCAACACATGTGTCAGTTGTGGCACTTACCTCAACCATCGCTCGAGTCCTCTTTGGTACCCTTACCGATATTTTGGCTCCGGTTCCAATAACTCATCATTTCGGTTCTCTGTCCAATTCTTTCGCTTCTCTCCCACCACAACCTAGATCCCGTTTCACAATATCCCGTATAACATTCCTTATCTTATCCGCTCTCCTAATCCTTTTGGGTGATATCCTTCTGGCTGCAGGAATTTGCCAAAACCACGCTGACCGCTTCTGGATCATTTCCACTCTGATCGGATCCGGTTACGGCGCTTTGTTCTCCCTGACACCTTTGATCGTAACGGTTATCTGGGGAGTAGAAAACTTCGGAACCAACTGGGGAGTCGTGGCCATGGTTCCAGCTCTAGGTGCTACGCTCTGGGGTGTGATATATAGTCAAGTCTACCAGAGAGTTGCCGAGGGATTATGGAAGGAATTCATTGGCGATGGAGTACTTTGTTGGGGACAAAGTTGCTATGCGGGGACCTTCTGGGGAATGGCAGGGAGTGTGAGTGTGGGAATTGCATTCTGGGTTTGGGCTTGGAAGGGCAGAGGTGGATGGAGTGATAGGGGGGTTGTGGTTTAAATTACTTATGTGGACGTTTGAGTGAAATGGGTATCTGAAATAGTGTATAAAGTTGAGGGTTTTGATATAAGCATCTAGCGTATATACTCATGGCATTAACAAATTGGCATTGGGATCACGAGGAAGGGAATAGTAAATTGCGCATCTTGCATTTGGAAGGTATATAATATAGGCGTTTGTTATCTGGGATTAGTATAATTTGGTTTGGTTTGGTTTGGTCTGGTCGATTTGGGGGATTGCTCGATATGGCATTTGTGTAAATGTTTGGTAATGGATTGGAGAGGATGGAGCTTATTTGCATGGGATGGGATGTTCTTCAATATTAGGCATTCTCTCAGTTGTGGTTTATGGACCACGGGATGAGGTACATGATTTGTTCATTAATAGTCTGATTTTATGCCACAATGGAGTTTGGAAGATGGGATGATATGATATGGATGAATGGTTTGTGTAGATGAGTGAGTGGAATGTAATCTTAGATAGCAGTATGTTTTTTTTTTTATAAATCTCATTCGAAAGTTGAGTACCTCTCTACTTTAAACCCCCTAATTAGCTGGTATACCGACAATGATCTCCTCGTCTCCTTTTCCAATCGACATAATATAATATCATACCACTCCTCTCCTCTCCTCTTGCTTCTTCGCCCATATCAAACCACGTAACTCGATTCTGAATTCTCGACTGACTGATCACATCCGCGGATAATAATTTGGGGAGTACGCATGCGATGAAAACCATGCAAACCAGTGAGGAACTGATCGATATATGCACGCCATATATATATATATAAGCCAGCGACAGGGGATACGATTCTGGGGTCCTCCCCCCCTTATTATTCTCGCAGATGAAAAATCATCCTTTGTAAATTCCCATTTCCTAAGATCATTTTACATCTTCATATCCCTCCCTTTCAGAAAATCGCATTCGAAAAGCACATCGCGCCGCTATGTCTTTCCTTCCACTTTTCGCTCGCACGTATCGTTGTGGGTTCCGGAATGGGTTTCGGAGGGCTGCTTCGGTGTTCGTGATACCGCGTGTTGTGGAGAGATGGTATGTTGGGGTGCTGGGTGCTGGGTGCTTTGTTTTGGGTGTTTATACAGGGTTTATTAGTTGTTGTTTGTGAAGGGTGTGGTTATTGGATATTGGATTCTGTGGGTGTGGTGGGGAAGGGGGAGAGGGAGGGAGGGAGGGAGGAGAAAAGATGGGGATGTGAAAGAAATGAAGGGAAGAGGAAGGTGAGGATGAGGATGAGAAAAGAGGGTTGAAATTCAGGAGGGGAGTGTAGGATTGAGAAAAAAAAACAAGAACTGTTTTCGATGCTGGTGTTTGATTACGGGAAGATACTCGGGGGTATAGGAGCTTTATGAATCAATATTCGACAATCTACCATTTTTGCTCTGCGGTTTGCACATAGGTTTTGATATACTGTACTCGTATATTAGATTTCTTCGAATTTTTTGAATCTGTGCCTGTCGTAGCGAGAAAGCGGTGATGTAATGTCACTGGAACTACTGCTTTTAGAATTCTGTGCATGGGAGTTGGAGACAGAGAGAGAGAGCTGTTTCTCTTCAAAAAGTGTGGGAGTAAGTCAAGAAAATGATGTTAAGAAGTTGAGAATATAGGAGAAGTGATGGTGAAATGGAGGATGATTGAAGACGAGATGTGCATGAGCGTGAGTGACGTAGTCGTAGTGTTGGCAAACCAGATGACTATGAGCTCAGAGTGAGAAAGTTGAGAGGTGAAGATGTAATGTATTAATAGTACGCAAATAGTCTGAATATTCATGAACTGCAGTTTCAACCACAACAGACATTCGGATGTTGGGTCAATTCGGATTTATTGCTCGAAACTGATCAGTGAAATTCGGATATTTAGCCAGCGAGTCTGGATAGTGAACAATGAATGAACTTGACAGAGACGATTTCGAATGTCTTAAGTATAGCGCTCAGGAGTCGGAACTGGAGTATCCGGAAACATTTGCTCAACTCGAGATTTTTTGAAAAGAATAGAGCACCATAATGTAGGAAATGAAAAGTAATGTTTAAGAAGATGACATGCCAACTTACCTTTTTTTGAACAAACAAAAGAAGAAAATAACGTCCATCAATGCTACCTAAACCCCAACTTACCCATTGTCTCTGATATTCTCCAAGCCAAGCTACTCATTGCTATTGATTCCTTCTTCCTCATCACCTACTCTCAAATCAAGCCCCCTTATTTATCTTTGACTCCTTAAGATCCAACATCTTCATATACGCGGTTATGACCCAGAAGACACCGCTTCGAATTTCCTCTGAACAGTATACTTATTTTACTTGAACAATAACTTACGATTGAAACGAGGTAACCACAAATGCAAGGATGGAAACCAATGAAAGGGGAAGCAATATTATCTTAAGGTATATCTAAAATTCAAAATGCTCTTTTGGAATCCCAGGGATCCAGAATGTTTTTTTCAAGGGGGATACCCTATAATAAGAAGAAATGTACGCATGATGATATCGTCGATATTCATCGGCACAGATGGATGTGGGAAATTGGAGAATGGACAGGAGTTGGCATTTTATGGATTCTAGTATTATCTAAACTTCCTGCTCTAGGGATAAATACCGGAAGTGTCGATTGTACCGGAAGGACTGATGACTGACGAAAAGATGGTTAAACTGGAGGATATTTTCAAGCTTTCTAATACAAACATCTTTCAGAAGTATCTAAATGGAATCTCCATCTCAGAGAAAAACTCGTATCGATATCCCTCGCTTAAGCACTTGTGTAGTAGCAAGAATTCTCCCCCAGGTTCCTCATTCCTCGATATCTCCACTACATTCACCACCGACAATCAATTCAACTTCACCAAACCCCAAAACTCTCCCAACTATTTTGGCAAAAACTATATCCCCCAATCCACCATCCCACCACTTCTCCAAGCCAGATCCTATCCACCCCTCAAATCGACGTCCTCTCCACATCATCCCAGAACAAGATATACATAAATCCACGACAAAAACTCCCCCGCGCCCATTCCACATCTCTCTAAATGAAATCCCAAGCCCCGGACCCGGAAGAGAAAGCTGAGGTCCAAAGAACGCGAGAGAGTGGAAAGAGAGGTTGGGAATGAATCGGCTTTGGTATGGATGGTAGTGGTTGTGGGGTTATGTATAGGAAGATGTGGAAATGAGTGTAAACTGGAGGGAGGGAGGAGGGAGTGAGGACAGGAAAATAATGGGAGTTCATAACAATAGTGAGGGAGAGGAATCTTGTGAGATTTGGTTGTTGTAATTAAAGGAGCTGTGGGAAGTTTCCCGGGTCTATTATCACTCTCAAATGAAAGATTTGAATCAAAATAGCCAAAAAAAAAGGAGACTACCCTGCTCACATCATACGTTGACATTATTATCAACCAGAAATGAAGCATACACAACAAGCACACTACGAATAAAATTCAATCATCCCCCACCCCATTCAACAGGGTGGGAGGAAGTTTTTTCTTCATTCCAATATTTACAATCAAGATACTGTTATAACTATGATACAATGAATCTATGCCCTTCTCTCCTTAAACCCCATACTTAGAATGCGTCTAAATCTCACATTCATTATCCTCGTCCACTTGCCTCCGTTGCAACAGGAGCAGCCGAGCTAGCAACTTCACCTGGCCCACCCTCTATCATTTACCGTCCGTCTATGCAGAAACACACTGGGAATAAAAGTCATTCTGCTTGACGCACGTACCGGCAGAACAGGACTTTCCGCCCGTGCAGTTACCATACAAAGGGACTGAGCCGGCAGATGACGCAGCGGTTGTGGAAGCTGGTTTGGCGGAAGTAGCGAGAGTGGTTTTGCTGGTGGCAACGACAGCAGGCGAGGAAGAAGCTTTGCTAGATGTAGCAGCGACTTTGGAGGAAGAAGCAACGGCGGTGGAGGTGACTACTGCGACTTTGGAAGAAGTGCTGAAGGCTACGTGGGATGCAGCTGAAGATGAGGATCCGCCTTTGCCCATGAGAGCGGAGACAGGGGTTCTACCTGGGAAGAAAGAGACTGGGATGGTTGGGATAGGGATGCTTTCGGTCAGGGCGAAAGGAGTAGCTAAATCTTGAGCCATAGTAGCAGCTTCGTAACCGGTTGGCATAGCGGAGAGAGATTGGGTTGTGGTGTAAGCTGATGGGGAATCGGTATCGGCCTTGAGACATCCTCCTGAACCGTAAGCATTTTGGCAGACGTATTTGCCAGTATTGCCGGCTTCAGACCCGATGGCAAAGTCAGTGATGGTGATGTTTGTGCATGGGGCAGTGGATGAACAGAGAAGATTGATTGGTCCACGTGCGGTGGCGCTGGCACACGTTCCCTTCCAGTTGTTGAAGGAGAGGTTCTCGTAGATGACTCCGTCACCGGCAGCTTTGCTCGCTTGAGTCCAGGCTGCGTTGATGTTCAAACTGTAGGCGTTGGAGCGACCGATAAAGTTGTTGAATTGACAGTCAGAAACCGTTCCGCTACCACCGTTGGATTTGATCATGTACATTTGGTTGGATCCGTAAGTGTAAACATTGTTGTAGATAATGTTAGAGATGGCAGTGTCTGCTCCGAGAGATCCCATACCACAACCTCCTGAACTGTTACAGTAGATGTCTTCGATGAGAAGATGATCGGAAGGATTCTATAGTATGGTTAGATATTGTGGGAAACCCTCATTGAAGAAATCTCACCTTGACAGTAACACACTCATCCTTGTTGGTAACTTCAATATCGTGAATCCAGATGTTGGTTCCCCAAACATCAATACCATCAAGACCGCCCTCGTTACCACCACGAATGATCATGTTATAAACTTCTCCGTTCGCGCAAGTATCAAGGGAGAAATGAAATTGAGGAGCGTCGACCAAAGCAATGTCGTGGACGGAGAAGTTTTTAGCGTCGTAAAATCGGAGGAGTCGTGGACCATATTTTGAGGATTTGTGATATTCATAACCATAACCTTGAATAGCACCTGCGGAGGTACTACTGTACATTTCAAAATCGGTAGTGTGTTGGATCATGATCATGTTTCCATCACCGCCATTAACACGATAAATGATACCGTCAAGCTTAAGTGCCCATGCCGAACCTCCGCTGAGTTTGACCCAAGTGGTCATACCATAATCTCCAGGTGGAACATAAACTGTTTAAAAATAAGCTTTCGATAAATGGAAGTGGATTTTGAACTGTGTACCTGTTCCGCCAGTCTTGCAAGCAGCGAATGCAGAAGTAAGCGCCGGGCCAATATCTGCAGTCTTGCTTGCTTTTCCGCCATAATCCAAAACATTGCAAACTTTTGTGGCCTTAGATTCTCTTGAAGTCAATGGACCAACTGAACCAGTCAACTGTGCTGATACCAAAGCTGGGAGGACAATTGCCGCAAGGGCTGATAATGTGCTGAATTGCATTTTGGAAATGGATTGAAAAATAACGATTGAAAAACGAATGAATATATAACGGTTAAAGCGCAAAAGTGGAAGTGAAACTCCAAAAGAGTGAAAGGCAGACAAATCTGCGTTTGTTATAGAGAAGAGAAAGAAAGTCAATGATAGAAAAGTCCAAGAAACATTGAAAGATCTGGAGATATACTTGCCTATATGTACCGGATTGGCCAACCATGTACTTTTTGGACTCGCTCGAGTATATATATATATGCCTTGCTCATGTTATGCCTTGCCATCCATGTAAGAAATCTATCAAAAACTTGGGGTGGGGAATTAAAGGGTCGATGCACCTTGGTTAGATCAAAGAGATGCTGATGAGATGAGGATCATGATAATCCATGTTGGTGAAGTTGGAAATCCACTTCACTGTATTGTAGCCAATTGAAGAAGTCTCTACATTAAACGACACTAATTGATTGCCTAGATGGATGTGGCATCAAAAGAATGTTCCTACCGATGATCTTCATACTCCGTACGAGTATCGTATATCAGAGGGGAAATATGGTACTAATCTTTGAGTATATCTGAAACTCTGACCCACCAAAAGCGGTTAAATGCCATGGTTTGCTTAGTTCTTGCTGGTTGCGAACTTGCGAAGCGATTAATTAGTTCTTTTACTCTGTAGTTCTTCTTATTAGTGTTCCCCTGAATCTGAATGCAGGTACGGTACAAGTTCCTAGTGTTTCGTTTCTTATTTGTTAAGTGTCGCTGCTTTTATAGAAATCTTCTCCGCTTGACAGTCATATCAGCAACAACATCATTTCGTCTACGAGTATCTATGTGAGGAAAGGAAGGATTCATTAGAGAAGTTACACGAGTACTCAAACAGCATTAGAAATTTACCTGACTAGTCAACTAGACATACAACAGTTGGCCTCGTAAGGTGTTAAGTAAAGCTTCCACCCCAACAAAAAGGAGTGGTTGTGATATATTCGATAGCCATGTTTCGTGTATACATTTCCAAAGCCTAGACTTGCTTTTACCCCTGTGCAGCATTGAATCTGTACGAACCATGACGAGTCAATCTCTCAGATGGAAACTTTTATTTCCTTCAAAGACAGCAATATCTAGTTGGTCAATATGCCGCTTTGATTACCCCCCTCCAGTGGGCTTTCTCATTTAAATATCGGTAGATGTACGAAAGCGTCAGGTCCGAAAGCTAATCCTTGGAATCATCATCCAGAGTATTTATAGCAGGCTCGGCAGGGTCATACGTTTGATGGTTTAATGATATTTTTCAAAGGGATCTCGGTTTCGCTTCCACTACCCGAGAAGGAGGTCGAAAGAAGGTTTCCTTGCGATTATTCAATATACTTCCCGAGATTGTATTCATTAGCATAAACATGGTGAAATATGTACTGTAAAATATGTATCAAAGGCAGATAGATATACAACATCTCTTTTGATGGGAAGAGAGTCTTAAGAGTTTTTCAAAGGGTTGCGAATGTATGATATCAAATTTGAGATGGGCTGACGGATCGTCAGACATTGAAAAAGATAAAAATAAAGTAAAACTTTATCGCGAGGCTACGAATAAAGTTCAGATTTCTGTGGCTGATGCGGGTTCACTTAATAATCGTGGCTGGTGTGATGTGTATGTAACCTGAGGCTGTCAAAATAATTTTTGGCAGACGAAGGGCTTTCAATAAACGCGACTGTCGATTTGAACGCGCTGATCAGGGAAGAAGTTTGTCCAAATATTCTGCTTTTCGTTTGGTTTGTTCGATAACTCTGCGGTTTGTTTCAGCACTCTTTTGATATAGGAACTTTCGCACATCTTCCAATATGGCGATGAGTAAGTTTTTACCTGCTCCCCACTAAGCATATGTCTTCTAGAGCTGCTGCTAACCACCCCGCTATGTAGATATTGATATGTCACAGGGTAAGTTGTTTTTGTACACACCACCAAACCGCTCTAGAAGCTTACCAAAACCTTATAGCTTCTGTGATCAAGGATGAGCAAGGAAGACCTTTCATCGTTGTTCGAGAGTAAGGGTTTAAATCTTTTCCGCTGAAAGTGCAAGTACTGATGAAGCTACAGCCAAGGAAAGAAGAAGAGACAACATGGAAACGAAGCGGTCAAATCACATATCCTAGCAGCAAGAACAGTAGCCAATATTGTCAAGACCTCCCTTGGTCCCCGAGGCCTCGATAAGATCCTTATTTCCCCGGATGGTGATATTACAGTCACAAATGACGGTGCTACCATTTTGGGACAGATGGAGATTCAGAACCACGTTGCAAAGCTTTTAGTCGAACTCTCAAAATCTCAGGATGATGAAATCGGTGACGGTACAACTGGTGTGGTAGTTTTGGCCGGTGCCTTGTTAGAGCAAGCTGCCGAACTTATCGACAAGGGAATTCATCCTATTAGGATAGCTGATGGATACGACCAGGCTTGTGATATTGCTGTTGCGGAGCTGGATAGAATCGCCGATACTATCGAATTCACAAAAACACAAAAAGAGAATTTAGTCAAGGTTGCAAGGACAAGTTTGGGAAGTAAAATTGTCTCCAAGGCCCACGACCAATTTGCCAACATTGCTGTTGATGCTATCTTATCTGTCGCCGATTTGGAGCGTAAAGATGTTGACTTTGACTTGATCAAGGTTGATGGTAAGGTCGGTGGATCTCTCGAGGATTCTTTACTGGTTCAAGGTGTTATTGTCGACAAAGACTTTTCACACCCTCAGATGCCCGATGAGGTTCGAGACGCCAAGATCGCTATTCTCACATGTGCATTTGAACCACCGAAGCCAAAGACCAAGCATAAGCTCGATATTACCTCCGTTGAAGAGTTTAAGAAACTACAAACATATGAAAAGGACAAGTTTACCGAGATGGTTCAACAAATCAAGGATACTGGTGCCAATCTTGTTATATGTCAGTGGGGATTTGATGATGAGGCAAACCATCTTTTATTACAAAGCCAATTACCAGCTGTGAGATGGGTTGGAGGACCAGAGATAGAATTGATCGCCATTGCAACAAACGGTAGAATTGTACCAAGATTCGAAGATTTATCGGCTGAGAAACTCGGAAGGGCTGGATTAGTCAGAGAAATGAGCTTTGGTACTACCAGAGAGAAGATGTTGGTTATCGAGGAGTGTGCAAACACTCGTGCTGTCACTGTCTTTGTCAGAGGAAGTAACAAGATGGTATGTTGTACGAAATCGGGGTATTTACATCGTTACTAATTGGTTAAACAGATCATTGATGAGGCGAAACGTTCTCTCCACGATGCTTTATGTGTTGTTCGTAACCTCGTTAGAGATAATAGAGTTGTTTACGGTGGTGGTGCTGCAGAAATTGCATGCTCATTAGCCGTTGAGGATGCCGCCGTTAAGTCACCTGGTCTCGAACAATACGCTATGCGTGCCTTTGCCGATGCCCTCGACGCCATCCCAATGGCTTTGGCGGAAAACTCCGGTCTCTCATCCATCGAAACCCTTGCCTCTGTCAAGAGTAGACAAGCCACCGAAAAGAACACAAGATTGGGTGTTGATTGTATGCAAACCGGTAGCAATGATATGAGAGATGCTTTCGTTATCGATCCATT
Organism: Sclerotinia spermophila; assembly: GCA_038090695.1. Taxonomy (NCBI): domain Eukaryota; kingdom Fungi; phylum Ascomycota; class Leotiomycetes; order Helotiales; family Sclerotiniaceae; genus Sclerotinia; species Sclerotinia spermophila. The sequence continues at coordinate 10,889 of JBBMOJ010000192.1, read as the reverse complement.
GATCGGTAAGAAGCAACAATTGATGTTGGCGACGCAACTTTGTCGTATGGTATTGAAGATCAATAATGTCATCATTGCTGGAAACGATGAGAATGAATTTTAAAATGGTAAAAAAATTGCCATGGTAAAATAGACTAGGGTTCCATGATTAAATCGAATCATTTGAGCGCTTCAATTTGATATACCAATTAATGACCGGAGTACTGAGGCTATGACCACTGGTAGTTGAATAAGGGCAAATGTGCACATGCTTTTGTGGTTTACCTATCCTTAGGATACTTGCGAGGTGAATAGTTTGAATGGCAATGATTATGAATTTGATACACAGGCACCTTATGAGAATTGAGAATTGAGAATCAATAACTGGTCAGTTCTTTCCTGTTATATCTATTGTACTCTTGCTCGCATATTCACAGCTTTCTAAGCTTTCTATTCTGAAATCAAAAACACATTTATTATCACGGGTAAGCTAACATCTGAACCTTCTTGGATACAAACAAACAAACATGAGATCAAGGAATTCATCCTTCACTACCTACCTACCTGCCTACCTACCTATCTATCATCGAACAATCAAAGACGACGTAAAGCCCCAAGCCTCAAGCCTCACAATCTTTTATTATTATTACATTTGCCAGCAATTATATATGCCATCATTTTCTTGCTGCAAAGTGAATCACTGATAATACTTATTATTACTTGGTTACACAAGCATTTGATATGAGATTGATATGGAATTATTAATTATATGATCTCTTCTTTGCTCTATTACCAACTCATACTTCACTTCTGCCCCTTATTTACCTTTTTTCTTCTTTCACTCTCGCTCGAAAAACAAGGATTAACAAGTCAACTACAGTAGTTGTGGTTCCAGGTATGTACCACACCACACATGATTCACAGTCCTAGCCTCATCTGATAGGTTACTTTGATTGGAGTCACACTTTCTTTCAACTACAGCTACAAACTACAAAACCTACAACTACATCCACATCAATATTGTCGAGAATTGAACATTGACTGGTGACAACCAATAGGATATTATAAACCTCCTCCAGCCAAATTCAAAGAGCTCTTCATACAAGATTTATCATCCAAGAAAGACACACAATTTGTCCTATTCTTTCCCACCTTATTATTGTCATTCAAAGTCAATCAACTGCATTCATTGACTTCGGAGACCTCACTCACTTTGTTTCTCACCCGAAAACTGGTAGCAGTGAAAATTGCAGAATAACATCAAGATAACATCAGATTCAAGACCAACAGAAAGGTCATAATTAATTAACAGCCCTCTTCTCATCAAGTATTGGCAACTTGTAGAGGAGATCACCTCTCCCTCACGTGGAATTCTTCTTCTTAGTGTCATTCTTTCCTCTTAGCTAAGTTAGCTTTCTTCGCTTGGTTTTTCTCGGCACAAATACTTTAATCATACATAAATTCCTCCAGTTACTCCTTCTATAAAAAGGACATCCAAAAAGAAACAAGATTCTTTCGAAGACAAGCAACGCATTATTTACACTGTTTTGTTTATCACGAACTCCTTTAGGATACTACAACTCCTCTGTGATTAAGTCTCCAAATTAGTCTTACACTTCAAAGCTTTGATAATCATTGTTCTAACTTTTTATATTGGTTCCTTCATACTTGCTTCGATAGAGATCATAATTCCAAGTCTTTTCTCTTTATCAGGATGTCGTTCACCAGCTTCTATGACAAACCACTTCGACAAATTCTTTCCGAAGTCATCACAATCAACCGCTACGAAAAAGCCTGTCGTGAAGCTAATAACTCAACTGCGTCGAGCCAAGTTCTTCAGGATATTCCATTCGAAGTTCCGCAACTTGACTTCGTCCCGGCCACTCCAGAAGTGAATGAATCTCATCTAGCTGGAATCGATCGGGCCCTTCGTCAGATTGAGACCGCGCGAAAGTCACTTGGTTCTGAGAAACCTGCACCAAATGGTGCCATTTCGGTTATTCGTACAGATGTTAAACCACGTGGTACTGTTTCAGCTGTTGCCGACGCAGGACTTGATCGAATTCGGGCCGCTCACTCTACACCTGACGTTGCAGGTCCAGAAGTTGAGGCCTCTCGGAAAATAGTTGGAAGTGAAGAAGCTGTATCAAACGAGGCGGTTCCAATTGTGCCGGTCATATCTGAAGAGAGTGGTGTCGTTCCAGTCGCTACTGATGTAGGACTTGACCGAATCAAAGCCGCTCTCTTTACCCCCGACGTTACAACTCCGCCATTCAAGACTGCCAACTCTAATACCGATGTTACAGTTTCACCGGTCAAAGTCTGCAAGTTCTTCTTGAACCGTAAAGGATGCAGACACAAGAATACCTGCCAGTTCTTTCACGACCATGATGCTCTCGCCAAGATGAGGGAGCAAGGGGTGGCTAAGAAGAAGCTTGAGCAAGTTCGCACCAATCAACAGATTGCCTACACTAGAGAAGTCCTTGCAGTTAAGAGCAACAATTCAAATGTCTCTGTTGCTGTTGCTACAACTTCGAAGTCCTCCCAAAAAAACTCGTCGACAAAGAAAAGGCCGTCTTGCAAAGACTATCACTCTCCTCATGGCTGTGTTCGAAAGAGATGCCCGTTTCCACACGAGGAACCGGAAAAGCTTATTGACGATACCATTCCTGGCGAAGCTCCAGATCTTCCCAACACCATCTCACACAGTCAAGTCCCCAAATGTCCTAAAGCCATGTTACCTAAACGCAAGGTCAAGAAATCTTCCACAGCCACTGCCGTCAAAAGTGCTGAGCCTGAGCAGACTTTTCCGACTGCAAAACCTATTGTATGGGCAGGTAACCCTAATCTAGATGATGAGACCTATTGCACCAATGCCATCCTCCAAATATTTGGCAAATTCGTTCCCACGAGAGAGGAAGCTATCGAATGGTGTAAAGAAATGGGTGTCAATCGAAACTTCCGGCATTTCGCCACTCTGGACCAACTCATCATGTGGGGTAAGGCCATCAATTTAAACACCATGGATGACTTTCTGACCCATATCGGGTACTTACCAGAAGTCTATGTGCGATTTACCCCCAAGGTACAGTTCCATACCAACAGACTCAGAGCAGCCTATGAGGCAGAGCAGGCGAGGCCAAAATATGATACTTTCCATTGTTTTGATAAACTTCCTAACGAGCTGTGTATGAAGATCTGGGGTTTTGCAGTCCGAAGAGGACGGACCTTGACAGTTAATCTTAATTTGGGGCAAATTCATACGGAAGGGGGTCCTGGTTTGTTCAAACGTCGACTTGGAACCTCTCCTTCACCATTATGGCTTGTTAACAAGCAGGCGCAGAAGGCATGCATGTTGGATACAAGCTGTGCATTTTACTTTGGCTGCGATTATTTCTCTTCGCGATTCGATACTTTGTTTCTCAATGATTCCGCTGAAAACGTTAATCTTTATGCCAGTCAGATCGCCCGGTGGAGAGGCAACGTTGTTCAACGATTATCCTTTCCTCATTACAAACTTTGCGATGTCACCGATATGCGTCGCTTTGCCACTAGTCTTTACACTGCTTTCCCAAGTCTTATTCGCCTCGAATTCAGTCTTTCAGATGGGAAACACTGGTCCAGGTACCGCGAGAAGTCTGCCAATGTCGTCAAAAATGCCGATGTTGAAATTGCCAAAGCATACAAGCAACGCGGTGCTAACATTAAGTTACCACGTGTTCGTTTTGTCCTAGTACCAGAAGAACAAGCTCTTGGAATGGGTATCGGCGGTATTGGCTGGTAGATGGTGGTGGATAATTCTCTGAGGTTGCCTTGCGTGGATTATTGCGGAGTTTGGTTGTTCTTGATACTTACATTGGCTTGGATTTCATTGAAAAGAGATGGTTAGATAATTATGACTGAGTCTCTTGAGTTGAAATGGAAGATTGATATTATTGATTACTGAAGAGAATTTGGCTGTGTAGAAAAACTTGTTGATATGGATGATATGAATACAAGTGTGTGATTTTTGACGAGGAAATGGTTGTTGTGAGAGTATAGAGAGATGGACGAAAACGTGAAAGAAGAGTGAGTGAAATGCACGCTCATACTACTAACATGGAGGGTAATTGACTGAAACAATATTACTTGTAGATGTTGCTTCTAAGCTAGAATGAGAATGTATGTATGTATGTACGTATGTATGTATGGACAATTGAAGTCCCTCCCACCCGTCTCCTTTCCTTTGTTCAAAGGATTTCATATTAAAATCCTAGGATTATCCATATCTGGCCTCTCGATTCCTCTCCTATAATACATGTCCTATTATTCCTATTACTCCCTTCACTCCCTTCACTCCCCCTCCCTCCCTTGTATCCATGCCTATCCCCAGGTCTGCCACACACCTCTCCCAACCCCTCTCCCCTCTCCCATCACAGCCCTCCTCCCTAAAAGCCCCCGGCTTCCCCATCTCCCATCTGAATCCGCCCGTCTCCTCTCCTCCTCTCTCCCCATCACCACAATCCCATCAAACCCAACACCCTACACATCTTCAAACCCCACAGCGTATTCCCTTAACCTAACGCATCGATTTCTAACTCAATAGTACTTACTACTCACTTCATCAATAAGAATAATTCTATACCAATCCAGCTCCAGAAGCGTGCGCGCACGAGAAAGAGTTATTCGCGTTGATCTGGAGAGATGTGTTTGCGTTTTTGGTATGTATGTATGTATGGGGAAGGGAAGGCGGGGTGGATGTTTTTGCTCGGGGATTGGGTAATTTCTTTTTCGTTTTGGGGTTTGAGTTTTTGAATGGTCTTCCTCCTCGGATTCATATCACCATCCTAAGAATACTAACCCGTAACATCAACATCAACCTCACATAACACTTTCTCCCAAACCCCGACCAGTATTCAGTATGCAGTATATCCTCCACTCGGCTGGAGAATCCCCCTCCCGTACATTTTCAGGAAAAAAGGACGGATCGTGCGGAGAATGGAGAATGGAGATTCTCGATTGTGGCGCTTCGAGTGCGATGTTTGTGATGGTGAGTCGAGAGAGAGAGAGGGTTCGTGTTGAGAGGAGAGGTTTGTTGGACTGTAAGGGTAAGGGATAGGGAGGGGGAGGTGATGAGTGAGGGGAGGAAAATCCGTGGGTTTGTTGTGTCATGACGAGATTTGGGTTGATGTCCATATGGAAGGAGTATATTGGAGGGTGAGGGGATGAGAGGGGTAGCGCGGATGTATTGATATGAAAGCTAGGGCGCCTTTTTCAACCCAGTTGGTGTGGAGAGAAAGGTTTGTGTGCAAGGGGCTTCTTGAGGGATGGAAGTATATAACAGTAACAATTTTACTCTTTTCATGGAATGAAGCAGTGTTTCTATTCTATTATAAATTCTCACACTGAACCTAATGATTCAAGTGAGTTGATGAAGCAAGCGAGCACCACTCCTGCTATTCTTGGATTGATGACTGATAATTTATGGAAAGAAGCATACCCATTAAGAGTATCGCAAAATGCCCAGATATATATTCCCATCTCGGCGCTGAAAACATGTATATAGATCATCTGCAAGAATTGTAACTTGATTTATCTCGGGTATAGAATGAATGACATTATGGATATTGGTTTTTTTGTAACCTATCGAGGGAGAAGTATTTAGACAAATCGTTAGCAGTGCACAGGGTTTGAGGAATGAATAGACGAGATAGATGAATTAGCAATAGTGAGGTGGGCTATAAAGAGGCAATGTGGTTAAACATACAATGGTTTTGATATGTGTATTTACCGTGTGAAGGATAATGAGCGGTTTTGTCGTTCATGGGAATCGAATTGTAATCAGATTAGAGGTCCCCCATTTAGCTGTGCAGTACCACTTACACTTGAATACTCATGCACTTACAGCTCACAACCTTTCACTCATTAATTATTAGATCTGATTAAAACGACAACGCATAGATGAGTGCCTATGATTGTCACGACTTAAACAAAGAATCGTTAAACTGGTGAAAATCAAAGATCACACGACATGTACACAAAATCAACAATGTTTGTATCGAGACCGCTTATGGCAATCGGGGGCATCTTCTACACTGTGGTGAGTTTGACGCCTGGCATCTCTATGAGATAAAGAACCCGATTGTTTATCTACTAGGAATCCAGAAAAGATTCAGGAATAGTGATAAGAAGGATGGATTATTGGTAGTTTTAGCCGCTGTCTCTTATGCTGCTAGAGTCGCTAAATTCTAAGCTCATTTTACTGCTATGGAACTAGCTATTCTGGTATGATTTATATTCGCTTTTTCAGTGACTTGAAACCTCGAAACCCCTAAACCCCGTAGAGAGAAATAGTATCCCCATGAACGAACGCCTTTGGCCAGTAGTCACACTTACTGTGTCAACATCCTAGGGCAACAGTCCATGTATTGTCCAACTCTTGAGCGACCGACTTTCAGTCTCAGTGCCAACATGGCCATATAACTCAAATTATCATTCTTGGAACCTAGAAGCCACAGCCGCAGCCACATCACCCCAATCTTAATGTCAAGAGTAGTCGGGGAAGCATCGAGGGCACTTGACTTCAAGTTCTTCAATATCTCGAACAATCTTTGGAACCAAAAAACCTGGAACAGTTTCGATTAAACGACTCTGCTTTAAGCTTCTTTCGTCGCTCTAAATTTTCGAAGTAATTGATAATGGTAAATATTCCGCTGTGAGTAACCTTATCCAAGTTGCAAACTTTGTCACTTCAGACGTTGATATATCGTTTGATATTCAAAATCGATGATTTAGTATATACTGCTGAACTAGATCAGTGTATATATCCAGCAAAACGCGAACGAATGAAGACGTCTCATACAATAATCCGAGAGGTAATCAGTGCAAACGAAACCATATCATAGCCACCCCATCTCCAAACCATAACTGCCCCTCCCACGTGATTATCGGTCAACCTTCTCCTTTCGCCAATAACCCCACCACGCACTCAATCCCAATCACGTTATTGGTTTCATCCGATCAGTGTTCCGTTGCCAAAATTTGACAAACTTCTCTAACGAAGTTGGATTATCGTGAGAGTCATTCGTGACAGGGATATCAAACATTTCATTTTGTTAGTCTTGCTTACATGTTTCTCTCGGTATAGGTTCTTGGTTGAAGATTTCTTTTTTGCCAGTTAGCAATTTGCATATCTATATACGTCGTATACTCCATCTCTTTTTTTATATATCCTTCCTTCCTTCCCTTACAAAGTATTCTCAATACCACAACCACACCCACTCATCACCATGACCATAACCCTCCACTTCGTCCGCCACGCGCAAGGTTTCCACAACCTCTGCACCGCCAACCACACCCTCCCGGACCCCCTCCTCACCGACCTCGGCAAAGCGCAATGCGCAACCCTCTCCCAAAACTTCCCCTCCCCGGAAAAAACAACCCACCTCGTCGCCTCCCCCCTCCGCCGCACCCTCTACACCGCACTATACTCCTTCCCGGACGCCATCGCGCGCGGCATAAAAGTCATCGCCCTCCCCGAGATCCAAGAAACCTCCACGCTGCCCTGCGACACGGGATCTGCGCCCGCGGCGCTGGCGGAGGAATTCGCTGGATCCGTGGATCTGGGACTGGTGCGCGAAGGGTGGAATAGCAAGACGGGGAGATGGGCGTCGAATGCGCTGGCGATTGAGGAGCGCGCGCGCGAGGCGCGGGTTTGGTTAAGGGAGTTGGGGATGCGGGCCGAGCAGGAGGGTGTCAGGGATGTGAATATTGTGGTGGTGACGCATGGGGGTTTCTTGCATTATTTTACGGATGATGTATGTCTCTTTTTCTTTCCTCTTTTCTTTTCTTTTCTCCCCCCTCTTCCCAATTCCCCATTCCCCCACCTCAAAAAAAACCCCCCCAAACTAACATCCTCCTCCTCCTCCTCAATAGTGGGAAGACTCCACCCTCTTCGTCGGCACCGGCTGGTCCAACACCGAATTCCGCAGCTACCGCTTCCGGGCCGCCGATTCCAGCGATCCGAACGCCGCAGTGCAAGAAACGCAAGAAAGCAGGGAGAGAAGAAAAGGCACGGAGAAACCGTTGACGGAGGCCGAACAGAGGAATTTGAGAGCGGCGGCGGAGAATGGGTGGCAGCAGGATGGGTTTCAGCAGAAGGTGGAGAGGGGAGAGGGGATGGAAAGTGAGGTTGAGGTTTAGGGGGGCTAGAGGATAGATAGATGAGGAAGGGTGGATGTAGATTTCGGAGTTGGAGTGTCAAATGAGATTTAGATTGGATATAGATTTTGAATAGATTAGAGAAATAGACTCTGGGTAGATATAGATGGGATGATAGATAGATTCGTTTTTTAGAGAGCAATCATAGAATTAACTTATTAGCAAACTGTTACTACGCAAGCAAAAACCATAACTCATGCATATTATATACAAGTCATTGTATCCATGTTTTATCCTTGATCATCCCAAATTGTACAAGTCTTAATGAAACAAAGACACCAAGGATCTCTTAACATATATACTATCCATTGATAATCAATGATCTCAAACTTATATAACTCTACCCTCTCTAACTCTCATCATCCCCTAATCACAAACCCCCTTCAACAATCCACTCCCTGACCACCCTATCCCTCTCCATCGTCCCATCCAATCCTGCATCTCCAACCTCCATCTCAGTAACCCTCTCCCTCGCAGCCTCCGCTGCATCACAATCCTCATCCCATAAAACTCTTTCCTTCAATTCGTGCATTACTACACTTCTTCGCATTAGTTTTCTTAATTCTTGAGCTTGTTGTTTGAAGATATTTTTTTCTTCTCCTTTTTCTTCTCTGTCTCTATTTTGTGACGCTTCTTCTATTTTATCTTCAGCAAACGAAGAAGAAGAATAAGTAAACAACGATCTTGGTATTTTTAACGATGATTTGGCAGGTGGGAAAACAAGATTTGACTTCCTTGATTCGAGGAAGTCTTCATGTGGTCCTTCGTCTTCTTCTTCGGCTGCATATGCGTTTGAGAGATCCGGGAATGGAGAATCGGGATCTGAGTAGGGGGAGAAATCGTCGGCTTCGATGGAATCTGTACTTTCAGGAGTAGCTGTCTGAGTAGGTGAAGATGTTGGGGGAGATGGGGAAGCAGGGGGCGGAATGGGCCATCGTTGCGGAACTGAGATGCCGGGGTCGCGAAAGAAGAGGATGGGTGAAGCGAAGGGATCGAAGGTCTGAGATGGAGATGAAAAAAGACGAGTTTTGAGGGCGTGGAGGGTTGAAGCTGTCCAAGGGGAACGTTCGTATAAGTCTAAAGTTGAGAGACGATTGTAGGAGGAATCTGAGGATCTAGAGGGAGAAATTGAAGGGTCAGGTGTGGTAGAGATGGGAGTCCAGTCAAAAATTCCGTTATGCACTATCAGGGAATGGATTTTAGAGGGTAGGAAAGAAGAGGTAAAAGATTCTGTAAGGGCGAGAGAGGTGGCAAGGGTACCGCCAAGGTATGATCCATAGATTAGAAGTGGTCGTTGGGTTGGCTTTGGATTGTTGTAAGAATAGGTTGAATCTAGAGGTAGAGGTTCAGGCTCCGGCAACAGAGAGGGTAGATAAGTCTTCAATAGCCAGCTATACGCTGCAAATGTATCATGAACTGTGGTAGACGTCAGTAAAGGTTGTGGGATAGCTTAAAATCTCTTGATGAATCTGAGAAATGCATCCAAATGATACGGTTGAGAACGATGACTTACGTGGTATCGGAAATGCATGAGATCTTTCTTTGCGAAATGATATTTTAGGATCATGAGACCAGCGGTAGGGTATGTTGATGACAGGATATGAATTCAATAACCATGAAGGTGGGTGAAATGGTGGAAGTGGAGAAGATGGATATGGTGGTAGGTAGATAACCAGAGGCGTTTTAGGAGAATTGCGAAGGAGAAATTCGTTATGAATTCTGTATGCACAATGTTAGCTTGAGTATCTCATTTTCCAATAAGCCGCCATGGAAATATATCACTAACCAATGTTGAACATGTGTAAGAACCATGCAGCGGTTAGCACGAAGACAACGCCGATCACCTATCTGGTGGATACTTACACCATAAACTGCTATCTAGTCTATCCATTGCGTAGAGAAATCACCCATCATGGCAAACCAACTTGCCCGAGAACTTACCCGAAGCCAAGATAGTTACCAAGAGAGGAAGACCACTTGATCATTTTTCCACACGTGATGCGTGAATTGTCTCAAATGATATGGAACGCCACACTAATAAGAGTGTCTGCTTCATGGCTCGGGCTGAATCAATGAGCGGATAACTAGAAAAGATAGATTGGCGACCTACTCGACGGTGATGTGACCCGAGATACCACAAGCGATGTGATGTTTTTCCACTTGCAGCGGCGCGGCCGTTGCCAATTGCCTTAATTTTTGAGCTGGCCATTTCTTGGTTGTAGCTCGTGCTAATACACGGAATGTGCGAATACTGTGCCCATATCCATATAAGCGCATTTCTAAAAAAGGGTTTCAAGTCTGTGGTGTTGAATGTACGAGTAAAGTACAATTTTCAAGTGAGCCTTCTTCTCAGTGCAACGAGAAAGACAGAATCACGGTATCAATCAAATTTGAGAGAGATACCTTGAGCAACACTACGCCGTCAATCAGCGGTACTGTTGAGACACGTTGTCTCGTCCTGTGTCTTGGAAGCTCTAGAAAGATTTCATTAAAGATGCAGCAAAAAACTTATTTGGTGATGGCCAGTATTAAATATCTTGAGCACGAGGTTGGTTGAATGGATGGAAGAGTGTGTGCTATGCTATGGTAGTTGATTAAATTTTCGATGGATTTTTCTGGTAGAAGGTGTCACCCCCCAACTGAACGCCCTGGCCAGCTGAACGCCCTAAGCCTAATTAGGCGATATACTGGCAGAATCCCACTTTTGGGGG
>JBBMOJ010000191.1:6690-75963 GCA_038090695.1 Sclerotinia spermophila | reverse complement strand
ATCTCTTTCCTCTTTAGCTTTCTTATTCTAGTTATTTGACCTCTATCGATACGCTCTAGCATGTGATCGTGACCCCTAAAAGGTTCTAAACCCATAAACAATCCAGGGCAGACAGTGGGGCCGGATGCAGTGTGCATACCCTGTGGCCATAGTGGATATAGTAGATGCAAATCAAACATCATGGATGAATCGAGACAACCCCTGAAATTGTTATAGATAACGGATAAGTGTTACGAGGTGCGGCCTAGGAACCGATTTGAAATCGCATCGAGTAAGAAAAGTAATGATGCTCGCCTACTTCAAGATTTCGAGTTTGTAGCAAATCAATAACAAAGTCAATTTTAACAAGTAATAGTAAAGAAAAAGTCTACTTGAGTGATATAAAAGTGCTCGTAAGAAAGCTGCTCGGGATTACATACCTAGATACACTGAATGTGCCATCAGCCGGCACCTCTACCCTGATGCTTATTTTGCTGATTTCATGCATACCTATGGTTGGTTATCTTGCGAGACTAGCTCCTCCTTCACAAGTCCATTTCTTGGCCCCTTCCCCCCCCCCCCCCCCCAACTGACATAATAAGTCTGACGAATCTTCCCTTCAATTTCGAGATGTGCATGTGCTTCAGTGTATGCTTGAATACATACATGAACCACTCATTGGATATAAACAAAAGCATCCGAAATAGCAGCTAAACGATAATGGGCATGGCAGCTACACGACAAGCCCCTTTTCGATCTTTACTATCATCTTAAACCATTTGCGATAATTACATCGTACTCCGCAGTGGTTTATACAATTCAATCTTGTTGAACAATATAGCATCTTTAAGCTTCAGATGTTATACTTATACTCGAAGACTTTAGAATTGCTCCCTTTGACTGATTCAAATTCAATTGGTGATTGTAATTAACAAATAACTGAGTTTATTGAAACCCTAAAAGCTCTAAAAGCCCTATCGCTTTTTAGGCGCAGATCTGACATATAATCTGCAGAGGATTATTATTATAGTGTTAAGAAAAGCAAAGAATTCTAAGGTTCCATTTCAGACATTCCCATATAAATCAATAAAGGCTACAAGGTCTCATATTCTAGCCCTTAGGTCGACCGTTAGCTTCCTAGAATACGTGGTATCCCGTCTCCCGTCTTCAATCAGTTTAACCTATGCCGCCCCTTGGTGGTTATCAAGGGGACGGATTCCATAGTTGCGGGGGACTGCCAATATCGAGAAACTCCACGAGAGGATCCAGTTAAGTCTTTACTTCTTTGTACTTGCAGCTCGACTACGAGTGCAACAGATGTACTTTGTATCTTGACCCCCCCATTCCATATGCAAGAGCATATCATTCATGTCAAATCTCACACATTACATGGGGAAAGGGAAGCCTTTTGCTAGTAGTACATTGTCAGCCTTGGAAGAAAAGAAAGTAATAAAATAAGATCAAGCATCATCCTAATCCTTGTGTCATTCCCCAGTACACTTACCTCCATCCCCCACCACCATCCAGTTGGAAATGTTTCAACATTAACTTTATCTTTTGTGTGTTTCGTTCTGTATCATTCATTACCTTTGAGTTCTTTGAGCATCACAGCATCTTTAAAGTGTTGAGAAATCGATTTATCCTAATTGTACCAGCTGTTCTTTCATCTATATATATCTAGATCTTGGCATAATAGTTGAGTGTCTTCACTTGAGAAGTCCTTGGAATTTTTGGTGGTAAATGTTTTGGTCAGCCTTGTGCGGAGTGAATGGCGACAGTGAAGTCTAGTTTTCATCTGAATATCCTCTCATTTCGGAACAACCATATACCAGGAGCAAACCATCCACACAGACAACAATCCGAGTTGCGATCATTCAGACAGTCAATACCAACTTGCTCTTCTGATCCAGCATTACTTTTACATTCACTTCGGTCTTTCGCAGACCCTGCCCTTTTCACAAGTTCTATAGATCGAGAAAATCATTGCACTATTTGCTCTTTTGTGGATACCTATTCGACTTCATCTGTCCATTCCATCAAATTACCTCTTATTCACTACATTCATTTATTGCGCAAGTCATTCGCTTTGCTGGCTTTACTTTTCGAAATTGGCTGGATGATTCACACACCAATACCAAATCTTTCTTTGGGTTAACTCCAAGCTCTTACCCCCCTCAGACGTCAAACCCGACTCTCGCTATCTACCTGTTAAAGAGTGTACTGCTCTCTATAGACTGACAATCGTCAGTATGTCAGGACGTTCAGCGTACGTTAGGAAGGTGAAGGTGGACAAGAACAACAAAGCAGGATATGACTACCTGAATAAAGATGACACATTCAAAGGAAATGAGCATGCACCCTCATTCAAGACAGATCCATCAATTTCAGAATTTTCTCGAGTGTATAAATGTCCCACATCGAATTCCGCAGATCAATATGATTATACGAAATCAGATGATCCTTCAGCAATATCAATCAATAGCGGTCATTATGAGGCCGACTATAATCCTGGATATGCTCGAATCAGAAGACCTGAAATGCCGATAATCGAAACATCTGGAATCGAAAAATCAGCTTTCCGTTCGAAAATGGAGAAGAGCAGCGAGAGCTTTCGTCATAATTTCGCAAATGTCTTCAAAAAGAAGAAAGCCAAGGAAGATCCCAACGGAACCCCACCCACAACCCCAAATGGAGAGGAGAAGCATAACTTAGCAGCAGAAGGCATGCAATATGCAAATCAACAGCCTACCAGCCCCGTAGGACAGATTCCCCGCCATTCAAGCCAGCCATCCTACAAGCGAGCAGGAAATTCTAAGGGAGATAATCCATTAGTACCCGCGAAGATGAAGTTATGGAGACGAAAGGGTCAACCAGTTGTATTGTGGGATAAAATTGATGTCAGAGATCCGGATCTTTGGGACACAAAAGGAGATGCTCTGGTCTATTATGCAAAGGAAGCAGGAGACAATGAGATGATACAACCCGCTTTTAGATTGGGTTCTCACATGATTGAGACGATAGGATCACCATTGGTAGATATCCTACTTCGTGATGGTCTCACGGACGAAATGGATACTGAGAGCATCGCTGAAACTTATCGAAATGGTACCCAACAAAGTCGACACCCGACTCCTCCAGCGTCCGAATCCAGTAAAAGTTTCGACTCCTCCCAAATCTCGTATAGGTTTACACTACCAGCTGCTGGAAATGTTTCAAGACAGGAATTAATCAGATACAAGCTTTCCTGGAGAAACGTCTTTGCAGTATGCTCTGGCAAAGGAATTGTTGGATACACCTTGCACCAGGCAATAACCGATGTCTACGAGCGCTTCTTGGCAATCATGCCTCGAAACCAGAACCTGATCCACATTCCAATCAATTACACCAAAGCAATGGGTTGGCACGATCTTCGTGATGATCCGGAGTCAGCTTGTAATATGTTAATCTGGAGTGAACACAAGAAGATACATTGGCAGCAAGGATGGCACGAGGCATTCGTGCACTGTGCAGGCATGTACAATCGAGTTGTCTTGCTACCCAGCTGGAAGAACGTTTCACCAACTACGAAGTTGATGCTCGATAAGGCCAGCGTTGAATCGTTAAGTCAGGTAGCTTATTGTGAAGACTTGTTGGCTAGATTTGACTACGGATCTTACTGGCCAGAAGCTTTAGGTCACCATGGCGTCAGCTCTCGTGAAGCTTTTGTAAGACTTCAAGGTTTCTTTCGCGATCATTACTCGGATGTGTTTGGGACATGGCCTCCTATGCCGCCAGCTTCTAAGAGTGTTGATGGTTGGCTTACAAGACTTGTCGTCAGAACTCTGGCCGCTGATTTCTATGCACTTTACGATTATTTAGTTGATCGAAAAGTGGTCTGGAATGGTTCGTCCAAGACTAGCAGTCGCAGGTCCAATATCGTTCGCCTTGGTTCTCCGGAGTTTCGTCCAAACAGCAACGACTGTGATTTCGTTGGTCTGATCGAGCGATTTGATAGTCATCACAACATCCCTTCCATTCCTCATCCTTATGCTCAACTGCCACAATCATGCCCGCCTACTCTAGGAAGAATTACACAATTGGAAGCTAGAAGATCCGCTCTAGCATATACCGAGGCCACAAATATCTTTCTTCTTGGAGACGAATATGAGGGTAACGACATGGTGGAAGCTTATATGGAATGGGAGAAGACAGATAGAATCGGCGAATATGATCCGAGAAGCGCTCGTCGAGCTCGCTGGGTTCTTGTTTATTTCATCTTGCAAACTTTGTCAACACTTGTTGTTGACACGCCAGGATTGGATTGTTCCGACGGAGTAGAATATTTTTTGTCCTCCAAGGTAGAGCAACAACCTGCATGGATTGGTGACCAATCACTAAGACAGCAAGCTGAACACAGTCGAAGCCATTGCTGGACCGTATCTTCAGCATGGCGAAAACAATCACATGGTGAAACATGTGGACTTGATTCTGTACCAGAGAGACTCGAACCAACTGCGACGGGCAGATCTTTCTCCTCCATTTCTAGCTTCGAGAGCATGGCTAGAACCACCACATTTTCTGATGCCGAAACTGCCAACGATCTGGATGCCACTCGTACATCAACCGCTGTATCTGTCGCCGATAGCAAATCAAGCTTCCGAACTATGCAGCGAGCCGAACGCTTGAGAATCCGCACACAAGATCTGTCCCCCAAGTCTGGACAATCACCAACATCAAGGACCGTTTCGCTTTTCCCCGCCCCATCAAGACAGCCCATCGACCCACAAAATTCTTCCAAATCACCCGACAAATACTATTCCACAGCTAATAACTATCCACCATCTCTCCCACCCAAATCACCTCTTCCACAAACCCCCTCCTCCTCTTATGGAACCACAACTCGCAACTTCCAAAGTTCAAACCGCAATGGAGCGACAAATCAACAATCACGTGCTAAAACACCCACCCATCAAAATCCTTCTTATTTCGCGCCCCAAGGTCACGAGGGAGAGATCATGGGATTACGAATTCATAAAAGTGCTTCTTCTACTCCATTAGCATCTCCCACCATGTCCGCTCATCCTAGTACGCTTTCGCAACGAAGTGTCTCCGGATACGGACCTGGAATCGAGAAAATAGAAGAGCCAATTTGGAGTAGTAGTGGCAATAGCAGTCCTGTTGAAAACTACAGAGGCCATCAGAAAGGAAGGAATGGACAACTTTCCGGTCAGCAGGGGATGCAAACTACGCATATTAAGGATTTTGATCAGCTGGCTTGAGGAATATACCATACCAGGACATTCAACTTCTTTGGTCCTAGATTCTTTCTATTTTTCTTTTACAACAAGTTTTTTTCCCATCCCGTAGATCTAATTCGACATGTTATGATCAGATCCGGGAGATCATGCTATGGATACCCAAAATCAATGGTTGCTTTGCTGGTGTTATGGTGGATTCTTTATTTCTCTTCTTTCTTTCTTTCTTTCTTTCTTCTTCTTCTTCATCTTCTTCTTTTTTCCCAAACTTTCTTTCTTTTCCTGGAGAATTTTCCAATTGATATTCATCAAATTTATTTCAATTTCTGAAAGATAATGATAGATATCTATGGAACTTGACATTTGAAACTTGTAGATGGAAAGATTTGGCGTCTAATTCTTGACTCATGGCTAGGGTATGGTAGGGTAGGGTAAGGTATGGTGATGCAGATACTTGATGAAAATTCTAGGCAGGGAGGAGAGGGGTGGGAAGATCCCGGATGATGATAAATAGATGCGAAATGTATTTATATGAAATGGATGGCATTTAAACAGTATCTCTCAAAAAATGAAAGTCGTGCAAGATCATTTGTTATATCATGTTGCGTGAGAATATGGTGAATAGATCGTTTGGGAATTCCCGAGCGCTTTGATGTATCCAATACTCCAGATCAGGCATGAGAAGACGCACTAGTTCGAAATTGAAGTTGATATAGAGAAGACTTTAGATATCTGCTACATGAGTGGACGCAATTACCGCTGACACGAAGAATTCGAATTTGGGAGAAATTACTATAGAAAATGATAAAGCGAAGCTTAACATCTAATTTGTACCTGCTCAGAGCCTCTACTTACTAACCTTCCCATCACATCAACCTCGTCACACCCATCATCTTCCCCAAAACCCTTTATAACCTGCGTGTCCCTTTTCCTAAACATCGAATCTTAGCCCTCGTTCTAAAGTACTCCCAGCTGTGGTTTTTCCAGAAACCTAAGACCGTGGGAATGGTAGAAATCCATTCTACTATTTCCTCGACGCTAAAAGCTTATGTATGAAGAATCCAATACATCTAACACAATCCCCACCAGCATCTTCATTATCCTTCTCAAACGATCTCGAAGAATCGCACATTTATCCTAAACCCCACCGTCACTAAGATTAACAAGCTTTCTAATGCACAAACCTCATAACATTCGATCCCACAATCCCACAAACAAACAAGCAAACGGATCCAGAAACCCCGCAAAAGCATAAAACCATCAATCTCTTACCCTATGAGGAAATCTAGACCGCCCTACCTACCGTATCCCCTTTTCCTGCCAGAAATGCAACAACACAAGTTCTATCCATTCGAAGCTGATCATCAATGCGCGAGACGGTGATAGTAGAATGTCGGTATTTGTTTCTGGAATGTTTATTCCTACCTATATCTGTCTTCGTATCTTGCTATTTCACCCTGATGATACTTGCTCCCGCTTTGGAATTTTCCGTTTATAATGAATGTAGTTCATTTCCAGGAGTAGCTTCTACAGCTCAAACTCGAAGCTAAATATCGCGGTGCAAGTCAATCAACTGATGTTTATTGAATGGGAAAAAGATTCCCACATCAAGCTTCATTTGCGTCTTTGAATTGAGAAAGAAAGAAACAACAATATTAGGGTTTACGCCTTGGCACGGAGAGAAGAAGCTAATGTAGTTTAATTCGGTAGACACAAATCAGGGGACGATGGTTTCGATACATCTAGTTGGCGCTTGCCTTATTAAATTTACTCATCACAAGATAATGTAAAGCGGAAAGAGCAGTGCATGGAAATTGTCGCGTTGATTCATTATCCTATCCTATTCCATTCTCATTATCACAAGATTTCATAATGACATATCTCATTGATCCAATCCATCCAATCCAATCCGATATTTTCCTCATCCTCATCCTCCCAGTCCCAGCCCCTCATCCCATCCATTCCATTCCATAAATAAGTAAAACATTATCGGCCGTAAATCCCCTATCATATAACATGCGCCCTACGCACATTCCAACCACTCCCCCCACTCAAACATACGCTCTCCTATGCGAACTTCTTCTACTCCTATGGCTTCCACTTCTACGATGTCCATGTCTAGTAACATGCGTTTCCCTCACATAAACCTTTTCATCTCTCCTCCCCTGTCTCTCATGGCCCTTCCCCACCATACAGGCAAGCAAACTGGTAATAAAAAAGAAAATACAATTCATGATACCAAACGCAAAGCACGCTTTGAGCATCGCGCACGTCTTATCGACCTTGACACTCACCCCATTAACATTCGCGTTGCCAAACCCCCCGAAATTGATGTAGTAGCCAGGCCTGGTGCTCAGATTCGAACAATCCGAGTTGCTGATGAAGCGCAGCTCGTAGACGCCGGCGATGAAGGCTCCCACGAAACAGAGATCGATGAAGGAGACGAAGAGCGCGTTGTTGCGCGTGCGGTGGTAGGTGAAGAGGGTGGCGATGGCCCAGGCGCAGGCGAGCACGCTGACGATGAAGAGTACGAGGATGTAGTTTGGGGTGAGGGCGTTGTTGGAGGCGTAGATGTTTACGAAGAAGGCGAGCATTCCTAAAGTTGGGATCTAATGAGAGAGAGAAAAAAAGTATCAGTAAAATATGAGCAGGCTTGGAAATGATGATTGTCGCATACCAGAGTTATGATCTCGCAGAATCGCCAGAAGGCGAAGAACATTCCGAATAGCATTTTGAGGAGTTTTTTTTATCTTTTCAAATGCGGTTGGGTTTGTGGGAGTTTTTTATTTATTGGTGCGACAGTGATAATTCGAAACTTTGCGATTAAATTGATTTGCGATTTGCTGCGATAGTGATATGGTGGAGAGATAGCTAGAGCTGAAGTCGGCTTATCTTATGCGACAACGACGACGACGATGATGATGATGATAATGCCGAGTCCCAAACGCGCGAATTAAATCCGCTTTTCACTCAACTATGTAATCAATTCACAACAGCAAAAACTTCACAGCCAAATAGAAGTCGAATCAAATTAACAGACTGAGAAAAAGCAGAAGAAAAACCCTTCGTCCACAACAAGGTGCGAAGCTATATCCTCTTATCGATTCCCAGCCCACAGACGCTGAGGTTGGGGATGGATTGCCCTGCTTTTCGCTATGATGCAGCCTTGTTTCTTTACTGTGGGAATATGGTTGGTGGGATTTGGATTTGGATCTGGATGTGGATATGGATGTGGATGGCTTCCTTCGAGTTGAAGCTGCAAGGATTGAAAACAAGAATGTGGAGAGAAGGAAGGATGCGATGCGCTGGGTAAATGCTGACGACAAGATTGACAAGGCTCGCTTCGGAAGAATTGCTTTGGATAGGAACTAATGTAATGGTAAGGGTAACGGTGTGCAGAATAAGTGAGGCTTTATATGACGTCGGTGAGACCGTTTTAACGTTTGATTGATAATCGAATGTTCCTTGAATTGCTTGCGGAGTGGTGAAGATATCTCGCTCGTCTCGTCTCGTCTCGTCTCGTCTCCCTTTCAAACGATATACACTTCAATATATTGTACGTATGTACCTACAATACAAGTACAGTCTATAATGTCTAAAATGTTCAGGTCAAAACGCACACCAAAAGAAAAGAAAGATGGCTGGGCTATGATGGGAATATAATCCTAGATACTAATAAAGAGTCTTTTATATAATTAGGTTACGGAGTATACCTACCTACATTTTTACAAGCTGCATCCCGTTTTATATCAAATAACTACTAACTACCGACAGTCTTTTTCTACCCAAAAAAATTCTATCTCGTTGCTATTCCAAAAAATGGCGGGGTTGGGTTTAGCGTACCAAAATAAAAGAAGTGGCAGGTTGTTGGCGCCCAAAGATCCTTGACGACTAGGTCAATGCAGGGTGACAACATCTTTTTAATATCCGATGAACTCGAAACAAAATCGAGTGTCACTGCGGAAAACAAAAATAAAGAAAGGCACCGAGATTATCATGTTGAAAAGCTTGGGATAGGTCTGGTATTAGATTGGGTTCTAGGATCAATTGGATGTAGAATCGAAAGTTTCATTATGGTTTTTTGCCAGCTCAATCATGGTTCGCTTATTCTCGACTTTTCCAGGTACCCGATAAGTACCATGGTGGGGAATGCCATCTGTACCTATTCGCTGTACCTGTTCGCCGAGTTGATGAGACTTTATTACTTCATCAGCGGTGAATCGTCCAGAGGTTCCATAACTTGTTGTTGACTCCATCTCTCGCCGAGTTTCTTCTCCTGATGTTTCAACTTAGCCGAAGCGTGTGTTTGTGGGTTTACTGTGTAGTAATCTTGCCAGTCAGACCCGTACCGCTAAATCGAATTCTAGACCCAAGTTTAGTCAGATTCGTGACGATAGCTCCAGTGTTTCTCACGTGTCATGTTTGAATAAAAACAAAAAGGGTATCAATATTTCAGACCAGTCCTCGGCCAATTCCTTTTCGATTTTGGCCATTTGGATATTGCATCTAGGAAGCAATTGCTCAACTCCGCGAAGCGTCTTCACCAACAGTATATCCTCTTGCCACGCCACTTCTCCCTTCTTCAACAACCGCAGCAACTTCTCTTTCCCTGCCCTCATCAATGGCTTCTTTATCGTAATCACTACCAAGGCCCGTCCAGGTCCTCTTCTCCCTCAGATATTCTGCACCAGGGCTAACCTCTCCATTGACGGTCGCCATTTCCATCTTTGCTCTCTTGACCAGTTTATTCGATGCGTTGGTTTGTAGCCCGTTCTCCAACGCTTTCTTTGGCTCTGAAGAAGTCGCCTGAGAGGTGTGCATAGGTCGAGAGTGCGAGACGTATCGGCCAGTTCGAAGATCGAATTCTGGAGGCATCGATTCTTCCTCGGAGTCTTCTGCATTCTCGGTTGCATTTCCCGTCTCCGAACCTTGAATATTTGATTCAGTAGGTTCCGCAGACAAAGTAGAAAGAGTAGTAGCTTGCAGGTTCAAAGCATTGAAATCTGCAACCCAATCACCACCCCAAACCCGTTCATCATCACTCTGCAAGGCCAATGCCAGCTCGAAGGGTGTAATGACTGGTTTGAATAACGCTTCCCCCTCTACCAAACTACTCTCCCAACATCCTACCACTACCCATCCATCTATCTCACTAAAATTCGCCAACTTCGCAGCATTGACTTTTCCTACCACGAATGTATATGATTTCTTCCCTTTTGATCGTATAAGTGATGCCAAGGAATTGACTGTAGGTAAATAATTCGTTACACTTAAGGTGTTTATGAGGATACCAATTACGGAAGAGGAGGACTGCGATGTCAGTAAGGCATATCTCCGCATGAGTGCTCTTGCTGTGTTCGTTTTCGTCGTTTCGTTCCCTGACGTAGGGTCTGTCGAATAGATATGCATTTCCTTGACTCTACTTGACAATGTAAGTAGTAACGCAGATGGTGGCTCGCTAATGTGAAATAAACTATAATCCTTCATATCTACCCCTTCAACTAGCTTTCTGTTCGGTATTGTTGCACTGGGATTGTGTGTAATTTCTGGCGCAACTATATTTTCATAACCGATATCCCGTAATTGGGTGACGAGAGGTGAAATGTGCGAGTGGTATGTAATATCAGCCATAATGACAATTTTGTCAGAATTCTCTTTATATGTGTTCTCGAAAGCTTGAACGACCGACTCAAGGTTCAGTGGGCGGGATGTGAAGACGTAAATCACAGGTAATCGTGCGGTAGGAGATAGACAAGCGCGGCCATAATGAATTACTACTTGCGCATCGACATGCTCGGCGGCAATTTCATCAACACAACAAGATCCATAAGATGTATCTGCCAAAATGTACAATTTATGTCGAATACTCGATGTCGCAACGTTCGCAGGTGGGTTGCTGAAATCTGTTTCTAGGCTCGAGTTTCCATCTTTTTGGATTTCACTCGAAATTAGCTCCGTGGGTGATTTCCTCAGTCTATTCTCAAGCTCTTGAAATACTCTCGGCGCATCTGACAACATTCCATCCGAAAACTGTAAAGCTATTTTCTTCCATCCTCCTTCTTGAATCTCTTTCACCGTCCGCGAAATCTCGTAAACTTCGTATAATTCTTCGTCTGAAAGTTTTGGAAGGTCATGTTTTTTGATCGAAGGTGTAAGATCTTCGAATATATGTACTTCTGGAGTCGATAGGACTGGGGCTGTGGTTAGTTGTTCCATCGTTTTATTTCATTTGTAAAGGAAAATTCATATGGCGGGGGCGGGGTTGAAATTATATTGCCGTTTTGCGGTAAGGCGGTGAGTACGGCAATATTTCTTAATCAAAAATGATTCTTTTTCTCATCCACGTCTGTCCTTCGCCCTTGAATAACTATTTCATGTCAACCATCTATAAGATGCGTTGCCTTTTTTTCTACTTATATCAGATATATAGCCAATTCTTCAAAATACAAACAGTCATTTGAGCCCCCATGTTTTCCTGTTCCTTCCCGTCCCTTGCTGTTCCTTCTTACACTTGTCAATTTGCACTATATTCAGTTTCGTTACATTTGACTCTTCCCACAGCTTCCTGTCCTCCATCTTATTCCATCATGGATCTTCAGCTTAAGTACGTCTGGAGACACCGGGTCCCGGTGAATTAAAATTTAAAGCCAATAAATAGGTTCTCAGGAAGCTCGATTTGACACCAAAACTGGGCTTGTACCAAGTGCGTGCTATTCTATACTTTGAGAGATCAACGGTCATTCATAAAGAATTGAAGGAACTTGATACGTAATCACCTCGGTCGATGTGATCATACTATTAGACCGCAGGAGATGCTACTCACTTTATCGAGGTAGTCCTTCAATAGGAGATAATTGACCATGCTGATGAAGATGTTGGAATTGAGCTCCGAGTACATGGAGTTGATTTGACTGTTTTGTCAATGTAGGCTTTCAAATAGAAAATGCAGAAGACGGTGTCAGATCAAAGGTATTGATGCTTTGCGTGTATGCATCGGTGCCAATTTAGCTGTCAGTACAACTATTCGCTTTTGACATCCCTTCACTTTCGTGGTGGCTTTCGCATGTACCGAGTCAAAGGAGAAGTTGTTTGGCATACACATCGACCGATCCGGCTCCATTGCCTTCCTTAACCTGATATCAGTTGTGTTCTTGTTCCTGCCACATGTGCCTGGAATCGAGGGCCACTGAGATTCATGAAATGCATGCATTGTGCGAAATTGTCATACGGATTTTCCTCGGTTCTATATGTGGTGATAGTTGTATCATACGACTTGAACTTTTCTCATGGTTGTAATCCAGTAAGGGTACCCTCACAGCTGAAATCTCGAAACAAATGACAAGAGCTTGTCACATACCGAGCGAAGTAGGAAGAAGAGACGGTATTGCAAAGCTTGTCGCATATAAAGAGCTCGTCTCTTTCTTCTCATGGCGATGGCTTAAACATATCAATTCGTGGTTCACTATCTGGAAATTTGCCGCTTGAGTTGGTCATGACAACACCATCTCGAACAGAATTTGTGTTGCATTAACCATTTCAGAAGTACCGTACATACTTAGAAGAACTTATGTTTGAGCCAATGTTAGCCTCATACAGTTGGTTCACTGCATGACAAGGCTATCGATAAATATTATCCGCAATTCTTGCAGTGGAGGGGCTTGGAGCTTTAATGGTGATTTATGCGGGGGAATTTGGGTAATGGCCAGCCACACTTGGGAGCAGTAACCCTCTTTTCCGATGCAGGGTAATTCTGCCCAGCCTGCATTTTCGTGCGGAGGTAGATCCAATATGAAAGATTATTGGAGTATTTAACCTTCCTCTTATCCGCATTACAATTTAGTTGATCACTCTTTTCGCTAGTCAATCAATCCAGCGTTGAATGATTCAATTATTGTTTCTTCATATGATTACATTTGTGTTCATATAATAGTCGACAATGTTTTCAATGGGAATTCTTTCAGCCCCACAAACATCTACTCACGGCATCGATGAATCTCAGTGCCTCTCACCAGAAGTTCCAAACCACCGCTCACACGGCAGGAGAAATGTTACTACCGATGCAGATTGGCCAAGTCTAAAACCAATTATCCATCGTCTGTACATCGTTGAGAATTTAACATTTCTCAAAGTTAAGGATGCCCTTAACGTCGATTTTGGATACAATATCACGTAAGTTTACCTGGACATTAATTTTTCTCTCAAAACTTGGACATTGATGAACTCTAATGTTCTAACGAGATTAAAAGAAAGTGTCAAGTTACGCGAAAAATCGAAAAAAATGGGGTTTCAGGAAGAATTTTCGAAACGATGAAAGGAAGGAAATCGTGCGGGGTAGAGTGATTTCTGAGAATTCATTCAGGACTCAAGATTCAATCAAAAAAGAGTCGAGCGCTTGCAGAAAAGAAATGTTTTGCGCACGACTGTTGAATTGGAAGAAAGAGGACACGGGATACTCCCAGTACAAAGCCAGGATCTCCGTCAAAGTACGAAGAAAATCGAGGGGGATCTTGAAGTCGGTGATACCATAATTGGAGATCCTGAATCGGCACTTGAAGATCAAAACGTGGTGATTGAAGAGATCTCCAACTCGGAGGTTCATCACGACATAGTCACGACCGGACCCAAGACCCATGGCCGTTCAATGAGTCTGCTGAAGATAGTCCTGGAAGCCTGTGGCTAGCCGAATTAATTCGTGCAGCTTGAGATTTCAGAAAGTATGACATCCCAAAGTATCGACAACGAGAAGCAGAGGGGTGTTGAAGAGGCACGATTAGTATCTGGAAAGCAATTGAGGGAGATTTCCGAACCAAACAAGGGCATTTCAGCATGCTGCAAATCGTTCTTGGCTGAAAACGACAACCATTATTGCCATGATATTCTCGCCACGGATACCTCATTTCAAGCCCATAGTTCAGCAATTCGACAACCTTCCCCGAGTCCCCTATTGGAAATTGATGTCTTCCCAAGAACGGGGAGCTATAGAAATCGCACGCCGGAAATTCGGGTCCATTCATGGGTATTGCTTGAAGAGGAGGCCATAGACTGCGAGAACAAATTGTCAAAATTGGAAAAGCTTCAAGCGGCAAATTTTCCAGGAATCCCGTCAACTATATGGCATTTGGCTTCGATTTATGATCAACAGGGGCATTGGGTAAAATCCTTGAAGACATGCACACAACTCTATTCTGCGATGAAAATGAAAAAATGCCTCGGTATTTACAGAATGATGGAAATTGGTTTGTGGATTAGTACCGCTCTTCTTCGAGACTCTCCATTGGGGATCAGAAACAAGAATCATAGCATGCTGCATCGCATGATTCAATGTATCCTAAGCTGCTATCACCCATCACACATTCGATCATCTTACTTGATGGCTATGACACATCATCTCCTGGGCAACAACGGTGCTGCAGAAGCTACAATCTGTCCTTTGACACAGATAGCTCTAGCAACTTTAGGACCCAACCACCAATTAACGTGCGACATCTTGCTTTTACTTTCTCGGATTTTGAGAGGGGGAGGCTCGAAAGAAGATGCCGATAGGCTTTTCAGGCATATTCTTGCACTAGAGAAAATGGATTGGACTATAATTTGGTTTGAGTATACGCGGATCATCCCTCTCATATTGATGGCTCAGGGACTTCAAAATGAAAGCGCTTTTTCATGCGATCAAATACTGGATTTGAGATCCAAATTCACGCGCCACGGAAACAATCCAGAATTTAGAACACGAATAGTAATGGCCGAAGCCCTCTTTGAACAAGATCGACTATTAGAGTCGATGGTAATTCTCAAAGGACTTAGGTTTTAGAATCTGCGAGAAATTCACTGCGTCGAGCTTTTTTTGACGGAATGTTTTTGTATAATTAGGAGGTGTGGGTTTTCTATACTAGATCAAACTATATGTTCATATAGTAATCGTATATACTAATATAAGAATATGATATTTATTATATAGTATAAATTGGGATTATTCATTTACTTCTTTGCTTAAATAATATTCCAAAACTATATATGCTAGTTGTAAGATGGATAATGTGTGGCTTGATGATGTATTTGAGAAGGCGCGCGCTGGCGGGTTTTAGGTTTATGAGAGGGAGGGAGGATGGTTGTAGTTAGGGGAGATAGGGTATAGAAGTTGGGAAATGGAGTTTGGGGGTTACGTACGGTATGGGTATGGTAATTGAATGGGATGAAGGGAAATTATTACCAGGCTAGAAGAGATCATGATACTTCACATGGCGTTACGTATCATGAGCACTAATACTAATTTTCGCATGAATGAAGTGTCTACTTATAGGATTCTGCTCGTTTTCAGGATTTCTCCATCATCTTCATGGGACATTGAAAGAATTCAGGGGGGTTTTTTTTGAGAAATGGATGAATCATTGAAATATATTTCTAATAATGTACCCCTAATATAAACGAGTGTCGGCACTAGTATAAAATGAAATATAGACAGTCTATACATATTCAACGAATATTAGATGTATATATACATATAGTAAGAAGAATGATAAACCCGGGTATAAACGAATTATAGCGCCGCAATGCCTTTATTTTATCCCATCCTCCGATATAGTATGCACCATCCATCCAAGCCCAAAAGGAACGAAAGGTTGAATCCTCATCCGAAATCTCTATACCCGCAAATCTCGATGAACTTCATAGAGACATATAAATCGCGGGTGCAGTACTACGATTTCCTCGCATCAAATGATCATGTCGTCTCGTCATCTCTTTCCTATCATTTCGTATCGTATAACTTCGAGACTCCTTGATATATGTCACGAAATCTTCATACGAAAAGATCCCCTACTCATTCGTCATCATCATTATCATCCTCATCCCCATCTACCCCTCCAATAAAAACCACCTTTGACCTCGGCTCGCCAGGCGCTTTCGGCGCCGATCTCTTCGGAATAAAAAACCCAGGTCTCTCGTAGAAATAATGAGGTTTGGGACTGTCCGGCATGCGTCTATAAATGAATTCGCTCGGATGTCTCGAATCGTATCGCAGAGGCGGCTCTAAGAATGGCGAGGAGGGCTGGGAGTGTCGCGATTGCGTGGAGGAGGTGGAGAAGGAACGCATGAGGACGAGTGGTTTGGGGGTGGATTGGTGGATGGGGGATGAGGGTGATGGTGTGGAGGTTGTGAAGGAGTGGGTTGCTGCTCTGTTTTCGGGTGTGAAGGGGGCGTTTGAAGTGCTATCGTAGGAGGTTGATGAAGACATTCTGGATGATATTTTTGGTGTAGTATATTTGAATTGGATGTTTCGGAATAAGTTCTTAATGATAGTTTCTCCGAGACAAGGAGTGTGTGATATAAGTAAAGAATGTGTATATGATCGCTCTCTCACAATCCAATAATGTTCCAACGGCAGAATTGAACCACAGACACGCCACACGTCTTTCAATAATGCGGAATATGTAAGAGAAAGAAAATAAAACGAATGAGATTTGATTAAAGAAAGACAAGAAAGAAAGAGTGGCCGCAAAGTTATCGATACCAAGAATGAAAAACGAGAACCAAAACCGGGAGAGATGTCCAGTACATAAAGAGCTGAAAGGAGGCTCATCGACCTTCTTACATCATTCTTCCTGGAATCTTCCCCCTAAACTTCCTTCTCCATCATACCAGTATATTAAAAAGGAATAGGACATGACTCCATAAACTTATTCCTACAGACCATTTGCTATCCATGCACTCTATATTTCGTGCGCATATCATAGCGTTGATGAGGAAATGCACGTTTTCTTGTGGAGATAATTCATGCTTCTCATCCATAACCTTAGTTTATGCATGGGAACTCCAAAGACCTTTGACGCTGGGCTGGGAGAAGAATGACATTGACCAATAAGAAGAGTGGGAGGAGTCAGATACATGTTGTGTCTAGTGCGGGGTTGGATATGGCGCAGTACGCTATGAGTGGTGGGATAGATGTGATGATGTTGGTCGGACTCGTATGGAGATTGTTTCTTGTAAGTTAATTTACATTGATAGAAGGCAACTTTAAAGGTGGATGGATAACAGTGGGAGGAATAGATGTATTAGTTGAGGACTCCTGATTACTGTCACGGAATCATTTCACATTGGGAACCGCTTATGTAATTTCAAGACGAAAGAATACTACTTTCTAATAAAGAACATGTAATTAAAATACACATCAAAGCTAACCAGTATTTTACACATCAAGACTTTGGCATTCCACACATCCTCTGTCTACGAGTATATTCCATCAACTTCACAATCAACCCGCCTATCGCCACGCGCTTCCCAAGTTCAGTTGGTGGTTCCATCTTCAAAGATCTGACCCACATCTGAAAATAGAAGCAAAAATCAGCACAGAACATTCCTAGACACATGCTCGGGTTCATTTAACATTGAGCCTTCCAAAACTAAGTTATATTACTTTTTGTTCAAGCGTATCGACAATCCTCATCTTATTATTACGCAAACCACGGAGTAATGTCGGAGAGAATGTGATTTTGTAGTTCGGCGGGATGTTTTCCTGATGTTATAGGAAATCTACTAGTAGTGAGTGAAGTACGATACTATGAGAGTGCCAAGCTTTTAGAGAAGTAGGCCAGGGTTTCAAAGCGGATTTTATATCGTGAATAAGATTTGAGTACTAGGAGGAGAACCTTCGAAATAGGGAAAACGAGTAAGTGGTTCTGTGATGAACTTGATTAAGATTACGTGACTAGAAAACGAGTAAGTTCTTACATGACGTCGTAAATTATATGTGATAGGGATGTGCTATCTCGGATCTCAAGGTGGGGCGCCAGTCAAAGAAATAGTAGAGAATGCACCCCGTGAATTTTTGGATATTATCTCATGTTAAAAGGTTTTAATAATGAAGGGCTCTCTGATATGTTCTGCGCATCTATGTTTCTATATATTAATGATCGTTGTTGTCTGGATACGCAATGAAGTCTTTCCAGTGCCTTTCGCATAGGCTCTCGAATTGGCAGACGGTCTATTCTGAGGCAACGAGATAAAGAATATGAAGAACGTATCAAGGTTCAACTTGGATTCGCATTTTTCGAAATGAACACCTCCATTTTGCAGCATAAGTAAAGATTGCGGTGGTCCCGAATTAACTTGTGTAGACACTACAACGTATGTACAGTCCAATAGAAATAAGCGAGCCCCTTCATATTGGGAGCCATTGTAAAATAGTACACTTGGCATGCTGACTTGATCTAACTGATGGGCTTTAGATTGCAAATTAAATACAATATATGTGGTGATGACCATTGAAAAAAATCTCTGTTCGTCTGCTATCTTTCAAACGTATTCAACAAACGGTAATCCAGTTCGCTCTTGAATAAGCTCTAAAGCCTGGATAACCTTCTCGTCTTCAAACCTATAAGTCAAAATGTATTAGCAAGAATTCTTTCCAACTGTGGTAATAGCTTACCTTCTTCCTATCAACTGCAAGCTAATAGGTGCGTCTTTATAACCTTCAGCCCCATATTGTTCCCATAAGTCCCAATTATATTTGTCCTTTTCATTTCTCGGTGTGTAAGTCTCTTCGACATTATCTTTTTCCACGTCCACCTTGTCAACTGGAAATACTATAGCAGGGTAATCTAAAAAATTCCACTGCGAAGTGTAGCCCCACCATTTACTGGTGTCTAGCTTTGGTGCACTTCCTGGTCCAACTGGAGACAGTATGACGTCCACCATTCCTTCAAGCTCACCATTGGCACCTTTCGAAGTCGCTGTCTCGTTCCAAATATTTGCATATTCAGTACGTTACGTATCTCGTTGAACTTGAGAGTTCCACATCGATGCGATGCTATGTGATTGTAGGTGCTGGTTTTGAGTGATGATGTGCTCAGTGAGGGGTCGAAGGGGCTCCCCGGATTCCTTTATCGCATCAAGTTCCTGTGTTCCACCATCGGAGAAATATAGATTGGCCTAATATAAATTAGTGGTGATGGCATTTCGGAGGAAACCAAGCTTACAATTATCTCCCAAGCTAGGTCATGCTTTAATGGTTTCCACTCAACCACTTCTATATCTTTATTCGTCTTAAGTTTATCCACCACTTGTTGCAAGGCTCTTGTAACTGGGGGATGTGGTTTGACAACTCCATCATCCCATAAAATCGCAACTTTGATCTTTTTGCCTGGAAAGTAACTTTCCTCTCGCCAAGGAAAGGGCAGAAGAGATGGTTCTTTGTACCATGGCTTTGAATCAATGAGTGCTTTCATGAAGACTTTGCAACCCTCTAAACTTGTTGATAATGGTCCAATTATGGGAACAATATGTTCGGCACCAGCCATAGTTGCAGTCCATCCGTCTATTGGTAGTCGACGAGCTGTTGGCTTCATGCCATATACACCTATGCAGAGGTAAGCATATTTCGATTCAAATGGCTCTCTCTTAGTTACCATTGTTTGCTGCCGGTGAACGAATTGAGCCACCAATATCAGTACCAATACCAAGGCACGACCCTCCAAATCCAACTAATGCCCCTTCACCACCCGAAGAGCCACCGCATGTCAAGGTGGTATTGAACGGATTTACAGTCACTCTAAGAAATATATTAGCAGTTCCAATGTAAGCTGCTCGTGCAATTTACCCATATATGTTATTACTTGTCTCTAGATGCATCAAAGTCTGAGGTTGTGTATTCCTAGCATATAAAACAGCACCTGCATTTGATAGGATTTCCAAAATATGAGAATCAACTGGACTTGTTTTGCCAACCCAAGCAACGAAGCCTGCATTATGATCCAAATCTTTGATACCAATATGTTCTTTTACGCTTATCGGTATACCGTGAAGAGGACCAACAGTCTTTCCATTCGTTTTTAGATATTCATCAAGGTATTTCGCACGAGAAAGTGCTCGCTCGGGTAGTAGTTCGGTGATGCAATTAGTCTGAGTTTTGATTAGTCTAAAATTGGTTTGTCTGCTAAGGTGAACATACCACTTTTTGGGCCAAGCCAGCTCTTCTTAAGAATGCTTTCGTGACTTCGGTTGAGCTCAACTCTCCTTTTGCAAGTTTAGCCACTAAATCTTCAACTGTCGCTTCCGTAATTTGAATCTCTTCAGATGTAAGTACTTTTTTCGCAACTGATAATGTGTTTAGTGGGATATTCATAACATCCGGGATAGTTGGCTCGACAGCTGCGATAGTCTCATCTCGATATTTCTGTCTATCTTTGGCAACTTCTTGCCAAGATGCACCGGATGCTATTGTCACTGTTGCAGGTGCCATTCTAACGAGAAATGAAAAGAAAGATAGTAAGTCCAGGAAGATTTGAACTTGGGAGACTAGTTAAACAGTATACGATATACAAAATTGATATATGTCGTACGTACTTATAATAAGAGCTTACCTTTACACTATCAGTGGAGATGATAAGGAAAGAGAAGCTCCAGATGATGAATCTGTTATCATATATCCTCGGGTAGGGCAACGGCGGGGTAGATAGTAAAGAGCTCGAAGGTGGGTAGCTCAAAGTGTGAATCCCAAATTGGAAAGTCCTTCCGATGTGTTGCCGGTGCGATTGGCAAAAGGTGTTGAAGTAAATAATTGTATTCTATTCTATTAGAAACAATCTTTCAGGAGCCGCTTCTTTCCAACCGTTATCCTGTTTCCAAATCCTATTCAAATCCTATCCAAAGTTCAAACTGCAGATTTCAAACACCAAACACCAAACTTCCATTTCCAATTCCCATTTCCATAAACCGGGTATAATTCCACTATTTCCCTCCCTTGCTTTCGAACTGTACGATTCTCGGCATTCAATTGGGCCTCGTCTTAAAATGGATGGCCCCAATTGAATGCAAAACCAACAGCAGTAATTGTTAAAGTAATCAAAATCATGCTAACCAGCCATTTGCAGACATCCTCAGCGTGGCTTATACCCGGATCTATCTCTTCGTTCAATCTCTCTAATTCTCTTTGTGTTTGTATATATAAAGTCTCGTAGGATGGTGGCGGAGGTTGATTTGGATCTATCGTAATAATGAAGGGGTCATCTCGGTAAGGTTCTTGATGCTGAAGTGGTATATTGTGTGTATGATCGTGCATATGGTTCTGCGTCGAGAATTCATATTCGGGAGGCCTCATCTGAGATAATCGATGTACTCTACTGACCAAATAATCGTGCATTGGCTCATACCCAGGAGGTTCGTTCATATCGATAAGGTTTCCTCCCGTCCCTTCTATGGCCTCCACATCTTCATCGTCTGCTGAATTATCACGATAAGGTTCGACAGGTGCTGCATCGTCTTCAGGTAATGGTGGCAACGACTGTGTAAGTCGTGCTCGAGAAATCGAAATGGATGGGCGATGGTTGGCCATGCCGAATGTTGCAATATCTGGGTATAAGTCGGTCGTACTCGATTCGCAGATCCTCAGATCCTTAGATCCTTTCACGACTGTCACCGATTTCCCTGTCGATTATGCAAACACAGCAGTAGATTTTAGAAAAAGTAACCACATACATGGGAAGTTAGATGGACATGGCAGCCTGTTATGATTTTACTACGCCGCTCTGTTCACGATGATTTTAGTGGCTATAAGATATCCCCTGCACTGGAAGACCCGCCAAGCTTCCCTATGGCCCCGAGACCCCCTGATATTCTAACACAAGGCATATTTGCAACCACAAACTCTGAAAATTGATGTTTCATAATGTTCAACAAACGAAAAACATCAATGCCATTGGTGTCGCAAGTGTTGCATCTATTGTCTTGGGATAAATTGGTTTGATTCGAATTCGAGTCAGTAACCTTTAACTCCAAAATCGCCTCAGGTTTTTCTTTTATGATATCCTCCTATTTAGATCTTTCTAGAAGCATGCATAATTCTCTGTACTGTTCATTCGTTATTAGCACTGGCTGTGAAAATCCTACCCGATATTCCGTGCCCCTATGACAGCAAGTGCTTTCTCCACCCAATTATGAGTTGTATATGCATGGCATGGTGTGTGGAAGTTGACCTCATACTTTCAAAGGGCTCGCTGATGACAAAAGGATTTTTAACAACCTCCCGGCCAGTGATTGAGAGGTTATTGTTGTCGTTCGCTAGATCATGACCTGTGGTAGTTCCGTTGAGTCAACAAGAAAATGTTTCGAGAACAAAGAACATTTCCCAATCAATTCTAAAGTTCTTTGTATGTTCATCGATCTAGTTATTACTGGATTGTTATATAACTATGAGATAACTCAAGAACAATCCCAATTGTCCGAGTACATATGCCTCGATGCCTCTCTACCTCTCCTATCATCCCCAACTACACTCCTGATCTCAACCTCAATTTCAAGATGCTTCCTGAACACATTGCCATCGTTGCCTTCTGCATGATTATTCTTGCCGCCATGCTCGCATGGGCTTTCTGCTGGCCCCACAAACACCCCAGATACGGAATGGATGACTCTAGAAAAGCAGCAAAGAAACGCTCGCGTACCGCTGGCCGGTCGCATCGCGATGTCGAGATGCATCCGAGAAATTGGAATAAAGTTGAGAATCATTCCAGGAATGGAAAGACAAGAACAATACCTGTGCATGACGAATCTGAGAAGGACGATAAAGCATGGATGTGATTGTGCTACGGCATAATCAGAGAACCTTGAGACGACATCATAGGTTCTTCAAGCAAACTCTCAGTCGAATATGACAAGTCCATATTCTGTTCTCAGAGAATAAAACAATCAATCAAGACTTTCCCACATACTTTATACTCATTTATATACGTCTTTTGTATACCTTTTAAATTGTGAATCAAACCCTAATTAGTCCGATACTTCTTCCCCTTTAATTATTCATGCAGTTGCCGAAAAACTGCAAGCGCGAGTACCCGTATAATCTCATACCAGAATAAAGCTTCGGTATAATAACAAAATAAGAATGAAAATTACCCCGATAAGAAGATGACAACCAATGACTTCACCTCATCACTTTCTTGACCTAAACGACTTTGCTTTGCAAAAGAAGTTTCTTCTAGCCATCTATATATGCAAGCATGTGCAAGCATGTGTGTGTATGTACTGTATAAACTATACTTATATCATGTGCGATTTCGGCTCTAAATTAGAGCTTAGGCCATGGAAAATCGTTCCTCTAATTAATGCATTCCTTCCATATCCGTCCCAGATCTTGTCATAGGATGGAGTCATAGGATGGAACCGACTCATAGGATGATGGACCACTATCATCATCATAGCTGTTTGTCAAAGGGACAAATATTTAAGATGAGAAGCAAGCAGAGACTGGATTTTGACCGAAGACATATCAGATCGAACCCTATGTATGTATTATGTATGCCATCGGTGTTCTGCGTGTTCTAGAAGCCGTTTAAACTACGAAGTAAAAAGGCCCTGCAAGCATGGGTTTTCTCAAAGCTGTTCCCATGTATACTGAAGTCAGAGTCCCAATAATACAATGAATGGCATTGGATTATGTCGCTCATTACACAGCCTCATGCGATTACTACGTTTCTTTTCAGTTTTCCAATCTTCATACTGTTATCATGGCATCATTGTATCATTCATTCAATTATTGGATTAGATTAATTAAGTTGCAAAAAGTAATGTTTTATTTATAATATTTCTCTCCTTTTTCAGGTGTACCAGCACCACAAAGATCTCGGCTCCTGAAAGATAATAGCGATGATATGGGAAAGAATGAGTTCTTCTTTAACTGTTGAATTCGAAATCAACTTCTATTTCATACTCATCCTCCGTTTCATATCCATCGTCTATCTCAGAATCATCCTCTGTTTCAAAACCATCGTCTACCTCAGCATCATCGTCGACTTGGCCACGGTTCGCACCTTGCTCCAAATCATGAAGAAAGCCGCAATACTGCGCGAGCCGATGTTCTCTCCCCATCATAATCTCATGACGAGAAACTATCCGCTGTCGTCTAGCTGGCAATAGCTGATCAGGCAGAATGTCTCTTTCACCGGGGACCTCCTCGGGAAACTCCCCGGGAACTCGCTCCTCGGCGATACGTCTTTCTCGCTCCGCAACCACTCTCTCCAAGATGTTACCATCATTGCCGCGAAATTGATTCGTGATCCATGTTCGCAGGAAAGCACCCAAAAGATGATCCAAGCGAATTGAAACCACGCCGATGGCAAGTATCGGAAAGAGGACGACGGAGATGAAAGATGCATAAATAAGTGCGATTAAGATGGCGAAAGCTTCAAAGATACCTCGCGGCATATTTTCGGAATTTAGTTTGTGATGCTTGGGGTTTTTGTGTTTGGGGATCTGGTTGTGATATTTCTTGTGGTTCTTTGAGAAATCTAGAAATGTTACAGGTAGAAGTGGGCTGAGGAAAAATAGGTCTAGAATTGGGTGCTATTATGCTTTTGATACATGGTTTAGATCGGGTTGTAGATTTGTTCTTGATTTGTTCAAGAGTATTTCAGGGTGTTTTTGAGGTGTTGAAGCATGTAGTGCAAGCATACCTTTTTCTTATAACTATCAGTAGTTGAACTATAAGGAAACAATGAATATCTCACCTCATGAAATGTTCACCGATACAGACCTCATACTCACCAGTTCTATACATGTAACCTAACCAATCATGCTATCGATAAATGAGTAGATGACATTCTGCTAGGCATATATCGCGGTCATATCGCTCACTTCATGGCAAATCTCCCCAAAGCATCATTAATGATCTAAATACAGTATACCTATGTGAGCCACGGATTCTACTGTTGATCAAGAATCTATATTCCCACCATCATAGTATCAAGAAAAGTATATTATATATATTTAGCTACTCTATACGATTGAACAATATCACCATGAAATACATTCACTATGTACACCATCCACGATCTACAAAATCGCGAAATAGAAATTTGAGAAGAATACATACCAGAATGAGTTTCGCAATTATTTCATAAATTCATACATTTCAATTTTCCTTTCGTGCACAGGGCCCCTCACACTTTTATTCACATTGAATCAATCTTGTTTGTATCTAAAAGGATGTCTTCTTATTTTCTGCTCCCTTGTTGGGCAATTAAGGTCATTACTGCTTCGCTACTTCATCGCAATAGCGTCATCTTAGCGAACACTATCGACCAGACTCATAGTCTTAAGCCCACCAGTGTCCTCGTTTAACTAGCTCACTAAGGATGCCACAGCGCTGCTTTTGAATCTTCAAAGACGCATGGCTGTGAAGGGCTGTATGGCTCCTTGCGCGTGGGTATAGGGGATATGTCTTGATTTATTCGGAGTCTATTCTTCACCCCACAAAAAGTTTTTAAATGCTGTTCATTCTGCGTGTCAATTCACTATCACTATAGTCAGTTCTCATTAAAAAATGTATCTGGGTATTATAATCAGAAGTCTATTAATTAGCATATATCATTTCCGAACCACGAAATCCATGACAAATTCCTCGACCCAAACTCCACGCCGAGTGATAATCCTCACAACACCCTACCTTTCCGTCACACGTTCGAAACTCACCATTCCATAATAAATCTGATCACCACCCGGCTCCTGCGGCTGTCGAGTAATCCTCGCATCAAACCGTGTAGTGACCGGCAAACCACGATTACAGAGACAGATAATGAGGATAGTGAAAACCACAACGCAACCGATGAGCATGGGAACGACGATGAACCAGAAGAAAAATATGAGGGTTACGTAGAGGAGGAGTTGCTCGGTCCAGTCCATGTTTTGGGGGCTCTGGGGTTTTGGTTCGTGTGGTTGGGGAGTTTTGGGGGGTTAGATAGAGTAGGGAGAAGGTTTAGAGACGGGAGGTGTGGGGTCTGTTCGCTTAGGTATATTTATGACTTGAATTTTATCTGTTCAGGGGTTGTTCTGCGGCGTTTTGTTAATGAATGAAGGGCGCTTGCGCTCGCTTAAGTTAATATTTCTGCATTCCTTCGTCAAGCTTGTCAATGATCGATTAGTTTTTTATCATTCAGATGATGAAGATTGAACTAAACATAATTTTTGAGCAAACTTCTATCACTAACTTACTATCTGTCATTGCAATACATCCAAGGAGACAAAACCTATCACTCGTTCCCGAGACACTTACGCTTATGCATCAATATCAATATCCGTATCCTCGATGCCAATCCCCCTCCCATCTATCAATGCTACGTAACCGCCGGTCCAAATCTATATGGATCACTTTGACTATATCTATGAGTTTGAATGATGCGGGTTCAAGCCGCCTGCAAAGCATGATCAATGGCCTGGCAAAGACTTTGAAAGGACATTGAAAATGATCAAGACCTTCATGATAATTTTCATTGTTCCGATTCTATATTCAGCATTCGAATCATTCGATGCTTCAATTCTAAGAATCCGCATTTGTATTCGCGACCTTCCAATTTTGTTCACTACATCACCACTACACCACAAGCACACTTCTTTCTTAATTTCCAAAAACATTTAATATTAATCCAGTACTAACACCCCAGGCAAAGACCAAAGTCACTTCCCCGCACCAAGACGTCAGCCAAAGAAATCCACATCTCGATCCCCTCGATCCCCTCCCCCCATCCAAATCCTACCCCTCAAACCCATACACACATCTCAACCAAGCCCATCTGAAACGTCTGTCAATCCTCCACACCACAATCGCCAACACGTCCATCCAAATATGCGCATACTCGACGATATAGAGCGGAAGAATATGGAAGATGAGTTCAAGTACGATTAGTCCGAGGAAAATGAAAACCATAAAAGAGAAAGCAAGGATGATAAATTCGAGGTAAATAAAAAGCGTAAAAAAGAAGGCGAAGATGAAGCTGCATATGAGTCTCTCCATGTCAAACGGCATGGTGGTTGCGTTTGCTTGATTGATGGTTTTTAGTAAGTTAGTTTGGTTTGGTGGTTGGATTTTCTTGTTCTCTTGGGGTGTTAGTAGGGTGGTTGGTGGGTTCTGAGATGGTACTAGGAGTGCTGAAGAGGAGAAAGAAGAATGAAGGAGGTGTGAAGTATTCATTATGTATAAGCAAGGTTGGGGATTGTTATGATAGTGTTATGATGTTATTCCAGCATTGTATTGTAACTAGGTATTCATGTGGCCTATTCGAGTTCTGTTCTGTTCTGATACTGATTCCTCGAGCATTCTATCAGCGCTGTGATGAACAAAGAATATGCTCAAAAGTCAGTAAAAAAATGCCAAAGATCATGCAACGTTAACTGTCAATGAAGGTTATTTGGGAGAAACCACACCATCCAAGGTCTTTTCATTAAGATGAACCTCTTTTCATTATGCACGGGGTCATCCATTCGATCGCCGGGTTCTCGCTAATCTAACAATCTCATTCACCTTGAGGTGATTCCAGCGAGCCGGGTTAAGCACTATACCAAATCGTTCTATGAATTGTTGATGAATAAGAGAGCAGTTGTGTAGATACATACCCGAGGAGAAAGCAGTGCATTAGGTGGTAGAAGCTGTTCGTGGTTACGGACAGAGAGAATGAGTGAGTTTTTGAAATGAACACTTTTTTGCATATAATAGTCGGCTCTCCCTAGATCAGCCTCCTATTAGTTTCGTCGCCTTCACAGTGCAAATCTACTCATTCGACTCTCATCCATCTATATTAGACGGGATGTCACTCTTTGCGGATGGGGGGAGAGAAAAACATGCCTGGGCGAGGAGCGGTGTTGCAGTGACCATGGGATAAAGATCAAATGAGAACACGCAAATAATTATATAAATCAACTCTAGAAAGAACTTTCAAAGTATAGGTACACCTGCGACGATGCTGGGGCTCTGACCATATACAAAGCGATGAGAAAGAGTGAGGTAAAGGCAACTTCAAACAACTGAAAAGAATCAATCACTGAATTGATCTAGTATTCATTGATAATATCCGCTTGCGCCATAAAAAAACCACCATCATGATTCGGTGGAGTTTGGTTTAAAAAACATATTGTTCAGGAACCGTTGAAGGCTTTCATACTATGCTACATCATCATATTAACTTCTCTCCTATCTCATACACAGCGATTGTCTTGTCCGATCCCTGAATGCAAACGCCTTGCCTTGTAGGTGTGTCAAATCCTACACCACAAAATGCAAAATATTTCCCGTTCGCCTACTAATTACCCTTTTCATAGAGGAACAGTGCCCTTTTAGAAACCATTCTGATGCCAATGCTCATGCACGCCAAGTCTTCCATTACACATGCCAGGCCCAAACCAATCAAATAACTCTACTACCATGAAATGAAATGCCAAAAGACCGCCAGATATGCCCCAAATTATTCTCGTCCCGAACCCCAACTCAATGGCAGCTATTACGACAAGAGGATACCAGATCCATCGTCTTGCGAGAGAAGAAAGACATGGTTTTGTTATCATGAAAACTTTGAAAAGAAAAATTGACACTCTAGCCAGTAGAGTAAGAGATTGCTCATTGTGACGAGCCCACGTTTCGGTATAGTGACGGTAAAGAGATATGCGATTCCTGAAGGAGGATACAAGCGTGGTGGGCGGCGGCATTAACAATGGAGTGGTAACATGGGGTTTCGCGATAGGACCGGTAGTGCGATTTCGACTGGTTTCCAAAGCGAGCTGGGAGGTTGGTGTGGGTGAGGAGGAACGAGATGAGGTCTCGGATGAAGCATCTTCGATATATGCTCTTGAGCGTATTCGCTTCGGCTCCCGTTCGTTGACTGGCGTTGCAGGTGGCATGGGCGAGTCAATTGCTTGTATTCTTCCACGAATTCCCGATGAATTACCATGCCGTACTCGGGTTGGATTCTGTAAACCTCTTTCTGTTCTGATTGCTTCCAAGATCTCATTTGCACTGGGCCGATCATTGGGGTTGACGGCGAGTAATCTTTTGAGAAAGTTGTAGAGCTGGTTTGGTAATTCTGGTCGCTCTCGTCGTTCGTCTTGGAATCCAGACCACGTACTAATTTCAGCCCTAAGTAGATCCATGTCTTCAAAATCTTCCTCGAAGCTGTCTGCACTCTTGTAAGGAAGCCGTCGGAAGCACATGAAATACAATATCATTCCTAGACTGAAAATGTCAGACTTTGTGGTGAAATTTCCATATCGACCAAATTGATCTTGTTTTAAAACTTCGGGAGCACAATATGATATCGTTCCAGTAGATCCAGTCGATTTCCTCACAACGTTTTCCGCTTGCACTTCTCCAAAGTCGCTTATGAGACATCTCATGTCACTCCCATCTTGATGTAGCAAGCAGTTGCTTGGTTTCAAGTCTCGATGAATATAATTCGAAGAGTGTAAATGTGCAAGACCCGACGTAATATCCTTGAAAAACGAATAAATTTCCTCGAACTGCAATTTCCGCTGTGATGACCTCAGATCTGGTCGCTCGGCGCCTCCTCTTGATCTTCTTCGCATTTGCTCCTTCAATTGCTCCTTTGTGGTCTGCATTCTAGGTGTAGGTCCAGCGATGTAACGTAGTAGGTCTCCAGAGTTGCAATACTGCTGAAGAATGTAGGCGCATGGCACCGAGGGACTGAATCGATTCAATTGAACGTCTTCCAACCAGACATGTCGATAGGATACGAGGTTTGGGTGAGAAAGCCCCTGTAAGAGTTGAACCTCGATAAGAACTGTAGAAGTTAGTATATAGCCCTCGGGAAAAAGGAATTATTATACCTTTCTCTAACCATGCATGATCATCTCCAACTGGTACTCTCTTGCACGCAAATTGACCTATAACCCATTAGAACTTCGCTTTGTATGTTTCCAGTCTCTCATACCTAGGGACACCCCATCGAGTTCATGGCGGACTAAAAGAACTACTCCCTTGCCTCCACGGCCTAATTCCTTTTCCTCGGTGAAGAATCTTTTGAAATAGTTTGGGCTAAAGGCTTCCTTCTTTATGGTATGCCCTTTTTCCACTGCTGGAGTACTCGCCACAAATTCCACATTGTCTACTGCGTCATTTACATAATTCGCAGATGAAGAGGCAGGTTGTACGAGTCTACGAATCGGACTCGAGGGTGCTTGCTCATTCGAACCACCATTTGCAGCTTGAAGCATGCGAAAGTACTCCGGAGCGATGAAAGCATTTGCACGAGAAGAGGGGGTTGGTTGTCGTTCGGGAGAAGGTGCGCGCAATGGTCGATGACATGTCGGACAATCATTCAAGGTAAGACTGGGAGGGGCACTTCGCAGAACTAATTGTTGAGTATTGGGGTCTCTTATAACGATCGCATCATCATGGCGACTATAGCATTGAACATTAGCATGTAGATACCAGCTTCTACCTCTTGGTTTCCTCCAATGTCTTGCACATAGAAGAGAATCATAACCTACAGCACAATTTCTCGACTGTCTCGAGATGAATATGGGACCAAAGACATGGTGGAGAGTTGGGGAGTTGGGAGAGTTGTGAAGTTAAGAAATTGATGTTATAGAACAAGATCTTCTCGACCCTTTATTCCACATTGTTCATTCTTTGAGTGATGCTTTATAATTCAACTATAAAATATAGAGAATGGTACTTGGATCAATGTGAAGATACACAATTCCCAATCCGTTTATTTTTTATTTATTTTTCATGTTGCAATGAATGAATGACATGACATATTATCGGGATTACCAGTGGATGATCATTCTAGTGACTGCCACGCCATTGTTGTCCAGGCGTTTCGTTTCCCTTTTCCCCACATTCTTAATCTCAGCCTCACTAAAAATGCCTATTTTATAGGCCTCCGTCACTAAGCACTAAAGGTGACACTACCGACATGGGCCGATCCTTCCTTCAAATGCTCCCTCTCCATTTTTATATCCAATTGTCAATATTTAACCATACCAATTTATACCAACCACTGCTTGAAGTTACAACATTTTCATCAATTACCATAAATCATGATATCAATGATTCCATGGGCATGAAGAGTGTCTTTGGAGATACATCCAACTTTCGATGGCTTGATCAAAGAGTTCGTGACTCTGTCTACGAACTAGAAACCTAAACCCTAGAGCAACGAATGAACATGACGATTGACCCAGTGGATAAACACAGGAGGGAACGCGTGGAGTATCTCATATCTCTCTAACACTGCAGTCCCGGACGGTATGAGCCGGGTACCTACATCTATCTTGCTTCACGCAAACAGTCCGCATCATTACAACATGATTCACATATGGGCATATATCATGGCAATCGTCAAAAAGAACGGGCTCTACTATCTGAACCTCTCAATATTAGACAGCATTAAAGCTATCTGATACTGGCTCTCGGGGTTTGATGCCACCACTACTCTCCTACTACTTACATTCAATCTTCACATAGTGACGGCGGATGTAACATTGTAATGCTTTCGGGGAAGGTCACTTAAAAAGCCATGCCGGAAATAACCTTAATCGGCGAGGATTGTTCCAAAATCATCCTGTGCCACATGATTACCTCGACAACATCCACCAAGATTCTATGTTGTGCATGAAGTTGATAATTCTATTTCGACACTTGCTAGGGCCAACAACACGTCTCATGCACATGGCAACGCGATCATGTACGGGTCTCGCATGCTTTGTACTGACTTCGGAGGTCAATATGTAAGTTACCGCGTCAGAGAAACATGGGATGTTCCTTCTCGAAAGCGGCAGCTGGCAGAGAAGGGTTTCTGGTGCAGTTAATCATATCCACGAGTGTGCGTTTGATGCTAGTGGCAACAAAGAAGTCGGCAAATCTCATTTTGTTACAATCGAGCGATTATACACCAGATCGCTTGTAACTATTGGTTAATTTATAGTGTATTTGTTTCCCAAGACATCACTAGCCGTTAAAATACTAAGCCCAATTCGAAACGAAGAAGTTCTTTGTTTCTAAATCTGGACCTGGTTCCTTCCTTACACACTTCGGCTTGTTTATCTGAACTAATTCGAGGACACGAACAAGTACATCCATTGGTTAATTTGCAGGAGATCTGCTTTTTTCAAGGAGAAAAAGCTTCCATAAAACAAAGGGCGGAGCTCACATTGTTCTACCATGGCTTCTAGGAACCTTCCTTTGTTAGAAAATTATTTCAGTGCTTCTCTTCTCGATGAAGCATTATATTTGAGCCTGGAAGCTAGAATGAGCTGAAGGGATCTTCAGTTGCAGACAACATGGGTAAGGAAAGCCTGATAATTGGCGTGATAATCATTGTTGTTACTATCATTGGAGGTGCAATAGGGTTTTTCGTATGGCACCAATTACGGAGATCAAGACACTCCAATGAAGGCATTCAGATGCGCCCTATACAAGAACGCCGCTCAGATGGTCGACATGGACGAGCGTATGATGAGGAACGCCGTGCACAAAATCGTAATCAAGGTAGCCTGGGTTTAGCGGACATTATTGGCGAAGCACCCGATCGTCCTAGGGAAAGAACCCAGAACAATGATGGTCGAAGTTTGGCAGATATAGTAAATCCATCACCGAAACGACGTGGAAAGTCATCTGGTGCTCGTTTGAAGAAAGCGAAGAAACGGAACATCACCGAGGAGCCGCAAGACGGGCCAAGTACAGCTAATTCTGCAAATTCATCATCAGATCCCGTGCGTACATCTACCACACATGATGAACGGTTCACAGCAGGACTTGGAGGAAAAGGCAAGGGAAAACCAGCCCCGGGGAAGTTCAAAAGACCAGTGGTTTCCCCCGAGAATATTGATACTCCACTCATTAAGATCGAGTCTTCTCCAAGCTGTTCTCAAGAAGAAGGTAGTCTTAAATCGGAGTCTTGATCGATCGAAGTAATCAAGACGCAATGCAGCTGATATGCTGATAAATCATGTCAATTTGTAATCTCGGGAAAATGATGACTGCGAATTTACAGAACCCTGCATTATCAACTGCTGTACAAAGAAAGCAAGGGGAATTACCTTCGGATCAAAACGTAGGATCTCCCTCAAATACATGAAGCTGCGATTGAGATAGGAGAGGTTTGGAGTACGGATAGTGCTCAACTCCGAACCTAGTAGATATATTCAATATAGGAAGGGG
The DNA here is from genome assembly GCA_038090695.1 of Sclerotinia spermophila. Lineage (NCBI taxonomy): Eukaryota > Fungi > Ascomycota > Leotiomycetes > Helotiales > Sclerotiniaceae > Sclerotinia > Sclerotinia spermophila. The sequence goes on along the minus strand of JBBMOJ010000191.1, from coordinate 42,813 downwards.
TTATGTTATGATACAAAAAGCAAGGGATGGCTGTGTATATAAAGTATATGATATTCTGGAGTGGTAGGCTCGAATCTTGCGGTACCATATCTCATTCCAATCATCGCATGATATTGAGAGGGGAAGACAACTCATCTAGCTAAAACATGTCAAAACTTATTGTTATAACCAGTGTTGCCGGTACCCAAGTGCACAACCCCATAACCTCAATATGTGCGAATACTAAACAAAGCTAGGTCCCATCAATTACAGAAACATTCCTCCGTCTCCCAGAATGGCGAGTTCGAGGCACAACCCGCAATCCCGCAAGCGTCACCGCTCAAAAAATAGCAGAAAAAGGAGTCGAGATAGTCCAAGCGGACTTGGACGACAAAAAATCACTCTCTTCAGCCTTCCAAGGAGCCACTGTCATTTACTCCAATACCAATTTCTTCGCGCATCTTTTCGTCGGAATATCCAAAGGCGCGCCTCCCGGCCGCACAGTTCTCGATCATGCATATGATCGAGAAGTCGCTCAAGATGTTACATTGCAGAAGCTGCCGCATCACCGAGCGTTTTTGATGCATTGGAATATTCTATATATTCCTCGTTGAGCGACGCAACGAAATGGAGTAGAGGCAAATATACCACGGTGTATAATTTTGATTCTAAAGCGGAAACGATCCGTCAAATTTATTATCGATTCCCGGAATTGGCTGCGAGGTTGAGTACCGGGCAATTGGGATATTATGTCACGAATTGGAAAGCGTTTCCGTCTATGGCGCCGCAGAAACAGGACGATGGAAGGTTTTTGTTTGAAAGACCTTTGAGTCCGGATAGTGTGGTTGAGTTTGTTGTTCCACAGAGAGATACTGGAGTGTTTGTCAAAGCGTTGATTGATATGCCGCCGGGGAAAAATCTTCTGGGTGTCTCGGAGAGAATGACTTGGCGGGAGTGGGTGAAGATCTGGGGAGATGTTTTGGGGCTTAAAGCTGAGTTTGAACAAGTCTCTGAAGAGATATTTTGGAAAGATGTACCTGAAGATCTGAAGGAGTTGCAGATTGCCTGGGATTATGAGGATGAGTTTGGTCATACGGGTGGGGATCCGGATGTGTTGAAACCGGAAGAGGTGAGTTTGTTTCATTTTTATCTTTGTGAGACTTTGTAATGCTGATAGTATGTAGCTTGATATCAAGATTTTGCTGACTTCGATGGAGGAGTATATAAAGCGTGAATTTTGGTCATCTGTCTTGGATCTTTGAGGAAGAAACTCCATATTTAAAACAGCAGCTGTGTAACCGCGTTTTCTTGTTCGAATGTAATCTGCAAATTCTACTTGTTTTGGAGATATTTGGGAGATGCATCAACACTGATGAATGTTCTCGATATTTCAAAGATATAGGGTACTTACTACTTTCAGGACACCAACTGGAGCTTTGATTTGTAGGGCCTTCGATGTGTACTAGTCACTGCTCGAAGAAAGATTGAAATTCTCAGGAAAGATGTGCTTTGTTCTGCAAATCCTTTCAAAACTCTGCAGGATAAGAGGAAAAACTGACTTAAGATGAGAGCCTGCCAGCTGTTCATTTTTCCTGTTTGCATTCTCAAACCTGAAATGTCTCACTTAACCAGAAACTATGTCGCCGTCCTGTCATTCGGACTAGGTGTCGCCTCCACTGTCGCCTTAAACTTTATCCTCGCCAAAAGACCCAGTCCCGTAGTGACACAAGAGAAGACATTGGGATACTCGAAAGCCAACAATCACCCACACAGCAGAATCTTGAATGATTTACAATTTCAAAGTGCTGAACATCGAGGAAATTTGGGCGAAACAAAGACAGGGGAGCTTTCAAGAGACCACATCACCGCATCGACGAACCCTGTTGATCAAGAATTGAATATGTCTTGTCGATGCCTACAGGTTCCTCCCGAAACGGTCACCTGCCAACTACTCAAAAAGATCTTGACAGCCTTTGCAGAGGCGGCCCCAAACGATTGTAGGAAATATGAACGGGATGTACATCGAGACAAAATAGTCGAAACGTTCACTTTGGGTGTGGGGAAGTTGTCATGTGGTGAACTTGAGGGGATTTATCAGAATATCATGGAGAAGACTGGTCAGAAGGTTGGAGCATGACTAACCAAAAAGAAACGAGACGATGGATTGGAGAGTAGCTGAAAGACTTCGTATGCAGCTGAGAGTCTCTAATATTGATATGTACATTGTGGAACGTCTTGCACTAGCTGTTCTATCCTGCTTATTGGTGGGGGGGAGAAGAGAGGAGGAGGCGCAGAGTAATGCCATATGGGAAGCTGAGGAGGAAAAATCGAAAGGGGTCTAGATATGAAAGGTTAAGAATGCGGACATATCAAATCTAATGGATGAAAGCATAACCAAGAAAGTGCCTCATACCAAAGATGGCAAAGCAAATGAAGTATAGCCAAACACATACTAGATAGGCACATTAAGCAAGTATGAGGCAATCGTTTGGGAACTGCCTCAACCACTTGAAGCGTGAATCAATAATGGATGTTCGAAACCTCATCTCGAGAGCTCACCAAGAAGTGGCCATCTTGTTTTCAGAACATAAGTACTTGACATAAGGTGACCTTATTACCACTCGATATAATCCATAATCTTGTTCGATTGCAAATGGATGTAGGATAGAAGGTCGTATCTTACATCTTTTCAGTGCGTGGATTTTAAAAGCTTCACCGCCATTGTGGCAGAATATTGAGAAAATTCACAAAATCACAACTTCCCTTCCATCCACCAAAGTAATTCGAGACTGGCCAACTGACATTGATTCACGACAGTTTTGGTATCTTGTCTTAAATCTTTCTGATATCGACTTGTTTATATAAACATGCAGATTTTGATCAAAATCTGTCCATATCAATGTCTTCTTTCAAGGTTAGCAATGGCTTCAATGTGCCAAAATTCGACATGGACACTAGCTCACCTGCTTCAATATAGCATAACCACTCCTTGAACCCAATTTTGGCATTGGATTTCTACCACACTTCTACTGGTACATTGTTGATTCTTGCGGCCGAAGGTCCTTTTCTGAAGATATATGATGCCAAAAGTTCGAACCAGATTGGTGATTGTCGAGTTTTTGACTCACAGGCAATTCACGGTATCATCATTAGAGAATTAAATAATGATTCCACAGATGATCTGCAGGTAGTTATTTGGGGGGGTCAATGTTTGACCTTAATCCGCAAATCGCAAATTGAGGAAATAATATCCCAACATGTGACTAGTATCACAGAAACAGCGACAGCAGCCAATGACTGGATTCTAAGTGTTGCTTTTTGCCCTTGGGAAAACGATGGCTGTGTCATGGTCACTGCCCACAATGCAATGGTTCAAGCAACGTTATCAAGAGACGACCGAACAATAGGATCTCGTCAATTACAACCCTCTTCGAGATCTATGTTGTACTCTGCAAGTCTCGTCTGCGAAAATAAAGATACTGTCATAGTTGCAGCAGGAACTATCTTCGGTGAGGTCATCGTTTGGAAATGCGTCGCCAACGAGGATAATTCTATATTCCACAATGAAGCCCTCTTTGTTTTCACTGGTCACGAGGGTTCTATTTTCGGGGTTGATATATCCCCACCGATGATGGGATATGATGGAAAGATCACTAGGTTGCTAGCAAGCTGTAGCGATGATCGCACAATACGGATCTGGAATCTTGCAGAAAATTCACAAAATGATTTAGATGCTATGAAGTTAGCTGCCGATTTACTGCCTAGAGAGACAGGTTTCGGGGAAACTGTAAAACCACAGCAAGACTCTAATGGCTTCAACCGATGTATCGCGGTAACTATGGGTCATGCATCTCGTATATGGGGTGTCAAATTTCACTGCCCTGATATCTCAACATTCGGTAGCTCGCCAATTACTATTCTTTCTTTTGGAGAAGATTCGACAGCTCAACAATGGACACTAGAACTTGGAAGTGACCTCCAAAATGGGAGTAAGACCTCTGTTGCTCTAGAGTTTGATGATTCCAAATCGAGCTCAAATACTTATGCTAAACTGACGCATATTAAAACATTTGCATTCCACACCGGAAAGCACATTTGGTCAGCAGCTATCACTCAGATAGAAGACAGTCAAAGTTTGCTCGTCACTGGCGGAGCAGATGGAAAGATCTCAACATATTGTTTTGAAGAAGAGAGAAAGTCAAATTCGTTTTCTAATGATGTGTCGAGCAATAATGCCGTGGAGGACTTTACGATAGATAATTCCGTTGAGGGTTCATATCACTCGGTAGCTTTTGAGCTCGAAGATGTGTTCACCTCTCTTACTTCGACGAAATTTTGTACCCAGGAGAAACAGGAGCAAGAATCTGTTGTATCGAAGAAGAACAAGAAGGCACCCAAAGATGCTTTCAATCGCTATGCGTTCGTATCTGAAAGTGATTTCTTGATTACAACAACATTTGGAAGAATACTTAAAGCCACTATCGAGAATTCGGTTAAGTTTGAAGAACTTTCCCTGCCCGATTCCAGTACTCAAGATCTTAAATCGTACTCTATTTTGAAGGGAAATTCGACTCTGGAATTATGTTTCTTGGCGGGTACTAATGGGAAAATATTTTTGTATCGACCAGAATTACCCATCATCCAAATAGGACAAGTTGAGCGAAAACCATCCGATTTATTCATTGTCCCAAGAAATGACAACAAATCAGTGGAATTATTGGTCACGTTGTTAGGAAGTCAAGAACTCAGAATGTTCTCTTTAAATTTGCAATCTTCCGAATCAAAACCTCTTATGGATAGAAGGACTCTCTCATTGCCTCCAAAATTTATAGTCACAGGTGCTGGTACATGTAATGACCATCTCGTCATTGGATCTAGAGAAGGCCAAATCGCGATACACGACAGCAATACCAATAATATGAGTACCTGGATTTCACCCGGTAAGAAGGATGCTATTACTTCCATTGTTGCTGTCCCCAGGACCGATTCTCAGCAGATCACAAGCTATTTCGCAATCACGAGTCGAGACGGATTGTACGCCATATTCTCATACAACAATGAAGCTACGCCCAAGATTTCATGTGTACATTCTGCTGCACCGCCATTCGGACCTATGATCGAAGCTTGTTGGTTTCAAGGTTCTGATTTAATTCTATACGGATTTAAAAGCAAGAGTCTTATCGTATGGAATGAGACGAAACAATCTGAGATTATGCGTATCGACTGCGGAGGTGCACATCGAGCTCTTGCATATTCCCCATTTAAAGGAGTTCAAGGAGGTGGTAGTGGTCACTTGATATATACAAAAGCATCACAACTATACCTTCATTCCCAGAAAGTCCCTTTACATCGCACCATTAAACCTGGTGGCCATGGGCGAGAAATAAAAACTTGTGCTATAGGAGGCTCTCCGCAAATGATAGCCACCGGTGCCGAAGACACTAACATCAGGATATGGCGCCACGATAACGAAAAAATCCCAACTAAGAATGAAAATTATAACACGCAAACTCTCACATGCCTCGCCACAATCCAAAAACACACAGCAGGCCTCCAACATCTTCACTGGCACAACTCAAACTATCTCTTCAGCAGCGGCGGCGTCGAAGAATTCTACATCTGGCGCATCCAATCTATCCCTGGATTTGGTCTCGGAGTCATATGCGAAGCTTCTTGTCCCGATCCTACCGATGAACAGGATTTACGTATCATGTCTTTTGACGTCTCGGATCTACCTGGAAGTGATTGGGAAGAAATGATCATCACGCTCGCTTACTCAGATTCCACGATGCGCACCTATCTTTACTCGAAGACTGGCGGATGGAAGTTAGTAATGGGAAGATATACTTCTGCATGCTTGATGCAGATAATTCATCTACAGGTTTCTCAAACGGAGATAACTTTCTTGACTGCTGCCACGGATGGAAGTCTTTGTATCTGGAAAGCCCCTCTTGATATTCCCAACCAAGATCAACATCAAACCATCACAGAAACCTCAACCACACCACAAATCTCCGAACCCATTCTCATCTCACACACAAAAATCCATCAAAACGCCATCAAAACCCTCGCTTTCAAATACACCTCCAGCACTCCCAACAAACATCTAGTAGTCATCACAGGAGGCGACGATAACGCATTAGGCATAACACTTTATCCCATTTCCCCCTGCGACCCCAACACTCCACCCCAGCCATCTCAATTCCAAAACCCGACAAAAATCATCCTCCCCAATGCGCACGCGGCCGCTATCACAGGACTCGTTTTTATCCCTCCTACCACGGATATCGCGCTTAAAGGAGATAAGGAGAGAGAGCAACGGGAGGAAGAATTATATATCGTGTCTTCTGGCACTGATCAGCGGGTGAAAACGTGGCGGATTGGGATTTCTTCTTCTTCTTCTACTTCTACGGATAAATCTGAAACAGGGGAAGAAAAGACGTGTCCGGTGGAAATTGAGATGATTGGGGATGAGTTTACGGCGGTGAGTGATATTGGGGATGTGGGTGTTATTCCTGGGGTTGATGGGGATGGAGATGAAGATGGCAAGGGGGCAAAAGTGATTCTTGTAGGGAATGGGATGGAGATATGGGGTTCGTGAAATCTGTTATGATGACGTAGAGTTTAGAGATAGATTAGCGAGAGAGATAGCATAGCATAGCATAGCATGATATGAAAAAGATGAAAAAGGGAAAGGATTCTCTAAGAATTCATTACATCATTATTCTAAAAAGCGGCTAGCTAGCCATGATAAATGTCAATTAGCTAGCCATTCTACTCCTCTTTCTCCACGCCTTAATTTCCTTCAGCACATTCATAACCAGCGGTACACCGACGGGTCCCAACAAAGGCATGTAAACGGCGACTTTATGTTCATCCGGGAAGTACACCTGGCCCACCATACTCTTTTCGAAAAATGCCTTTTCAGCCGCCTCTTCCGCGATACGTGCATTTACTAATCCGTCATTGCCTCCTAATCCATCACATGTTTTTCTCAGGTGTTCGATAGTTGTGTAGACGCCATCTTGTACGGATTCCGGGATGCTAATCGAGGGGAGCGCTTTACTCAATCGCGCTAGACTTCCTAGTGTCCCGCTTGCTTTTAGAAGAAGACCTGCGCTACGCACGCGTACTAGTGTCATTAAGCGGAGGGGAAGAGAGCCGGTTTCCGGAGCACCCATTAGTGACATTAGTTGTGTAGAGAAAGTAAGCATTGCGGGGCGTAAATCTGAGATGTCAGATTGGATTACCACGCCGCCCCATTGAGGGATAAGCCAGCTCTTTCCGCCCCCTTCAACTTCCATATCGCCCACATAAAGAATAAAGTTTATTGTTGGGGCGCCACCGATACTGGGACTGAGAGGCCATTCGGCGGCATTGATAAAGCCGCTTAGATCTTCTTTTCGTAGGACGTTTCCGCTAACTCCGGGTGTGGCGTATAGTTGGACTTGGGTATCGATTGTAAAATTGCTGATTGAAGTGAAGCTTTCAAGTAATGGTTTCATGTGTTCTTCTAGCGCGGCTTCGATGTCCCAAGATGAAGGGGTGGCAGTTGGAGTGAAGAGGGAAAAGGTTAAGTGATAAGTTCCAGAGTATTTTAATGAGCGCGTTGTCCATTTGGCTAGGGTATCTGCCACTTCTGGCGCCAACGCTTTTGGACTTCTTTCTGGTGGGGCGGAACTGGTAGAAAGCAGGTATGCAATCATAGCTTGTTCTTCGGCAAACACACCCCTTAATGTATTCGCAATATACGTCGCTAAGGAAGATGATGATGACGAACTCGAGGGGATCTGATTTGGAGGATAGTATATATCTAGAATGGGCGCATATGCTTGTAAACTGGCCTGCGATGCTGTTCCAGGTAAAAGTCTGATAGTCAAGGCAACCTCTTCTCCCATACCGCCAGATGAGAACCCATTTGCCGTTGCGGAAGCATTGTTGGGCGGGGAAAGTTGTAGTCGTAAATGATGTGCGGAGAAATCATTCAAGTCATCTAACGCATGTTGTGTAGTTCGAAGAAGATTTTGAGCTTCGTTCTCTTGTAATGATTCGGCTTCTATTGAAATTGTGAGTGGAAATACTGGTCGACATGCCTACATTCTTCAATCAGTAAAGGCTATATATATATATATGTATCATATCGGCATACTCTTCCTTCGTCCCAGTCTGTCATTTGATCCAAAGGTAAAGGCGCTCTGTAGATTGTAGTTGTTCCCCACCATATTGGCACACCAAGTAATAAAATAATTGCCCAAAATGAGAGTAGAACTTGGATTCGCATGCGAGCATTTTCGGGCTTCTCAGGAGGTGGTTCCTTTCTTTTCTTGACTGCTGTCACAGAATTTTCGGGTGGTGTATCATTGAAGAGCTTCACATCTTCACCTATATTTTCTATCGGACCTGAGGATGCAGGTTCATTTGTTGATATTGTCATTATGAAGTTTGGTTGTCCATTTGCTAAGCATCTGTTGATATCGTGGAAGTTCCGAGTTGCATTTCGTTGCGGTTGCTGTTGCGATAAGCAAAGCAAGTTTTAGCGAGGACAAGGCTGAAATGGAATGACAAGGCTGAGAGATTTTCAATTGCAGCTCGAACTTGATAAGGTTAGAGTTGCGCTCTAATAGCGGGGACCAATACATTTACGACGTAGGTAAAGTTCCCGTTCTGTCAAACTTCTTTAGGGAAAATATCCGAAGACCCAAAAAATCGTTAAATGTGTAAAACGCATTCATCCAACCAAATCTGTGAACTTAAATCAGTGAATCCACAATCGAGGGTCTTCCTTTCTATCCATATTGTACGAGACCGATTAATAAATATCTATATAGGAGAACTAACTGAAGATACTAGACTGGATGCAAGTTCGTTCGATTTATCCGATTGCTTCACTTGCTTGTCTTGCACAAGACTCCAGAGTGACAATGAGACAACTATGCAGTAGTGGAAAGATAAGCAGAACAACCGGGAGACAGTAAATGTAATCCAATCGTAGCCGAGCGAGAAGGGAGTCTTATGCATGTTGAAATGCATATCTTACGCACATCTTACGCACATCTTACGCACCCAATCCCTCTCACGCAACTGCATAGAATTATATTCCTGTCTTCAGCATAGAACGATCTCTGCACAATGCAAGTAAAGGAAAAAGGATAAGGTTACCTAACCAAACTTCCCTACACCGCAGTTTCCTCTGTACGTTGTGTTGTGCATTGAAAGTTTGGCAGCGCCTTCCTCGGGCACCCCGGAAAAAGGTAGAGGAGGGGTGAAAGAAGCCAGAAATGATATATATGTATGTAAGTAATACATACTACTGTAACAGAAGTAACAGAAGTAAGAATAGAAATAATTCAATTCAATTCAATTCCATGTACATAACGTTGTACCTCCCACCTCAGTCCCAGTTAACGAAAATTGCACATATCCCAAACCCAAAATTGTAACAAATCTGGTGTCATCATACTCGTAGGTACTCGTAAATGTATGGAAGTTGTTAAGATTTGACGCTATGTAATAATCTCTCTTGTCGGAGTTTTATTATTATGGTTATGGATAAGGTGATACTGGGGAGTCTGGGAGGGAGAGGGAGAGGGAGAGGGAGAAGAGTCAAAAATATATAGATTTTTTTTTTTTAGTAAGGGTTACCATACCGAGTATATACATCCATCGTACATCGGACCTCCCTAGTAACTTTTTTTTTCTCCTAATAAAAGATATTCCAATGCTCGTGTTGAAGCAGGGAACAAGCAGGAACAAGCAGAACCACCCAGGAAGCTATCAGGAACATTGACTAGGGATAATTATTATTATAGTCTATTTTTAACATTTTGAAGCTTCACTAATTAACTCTTAACTCACGGCTCATTAGAAGGACAGACATCTGAGCACTTTTACCAAGTCCAACCACCCCCGCAAAAGAAAGTTAAGATCTTACATCTTCATCTTATCTTGACTAAAAATGCCAATTCATCAGATGAAATCGTGATGGTCAGCTGGCTATTTTACGTACGGAGTAATAACTATGTATAAAAAATAATAATAATAATAATAATAAAAAGTCACATTCATTCATCAGAAAATGATATGGCTGGGAAGATTTATTATTATTATTATTATTATTATTATTATTATTACTATACCTAGTAATAATACCATACATAACACATAGAGTTGTGTCTTATATAATCTCCTCTTCATCACTCATCACTCATCACTCATCACTCATCACTCGTAAATTTGGTAATAATAAGTTACAGTATTCTTACAGAAATAGGTTGCCATGTGGAATTTGGTTTCCATGCTACCTAGTACACTCACTGTACTGCTCTTTCACCTATGCAATGGTTCTCAAATAATGGTGTAAGTGGGTACAAGATAGAGTGCTTGCTCCCTGTACCACAAGTCACCCCATGATGAGGAAGTGAGAAAAGAAAGGGCTTTCAAGTATGGAATGATTTCTCCAGGACAACAAGGACAACAGGGCAACCAAGTCTCAGATATACTTTCCGATGAATCCCTCTCTCTCTCTCTCTCTCATTAGGTCCGTAGAAAAGGGTTGCCGGTTGGTTACTGTGTACCGCCTTCATACACCCATCGTACGTCGTATTGCACACTTTGTATCTGGAGATTTCTAGATACGAATCTACATACGTATGTATCTATAAAATGGTTCCTGGGAGGGCGGCCGGGAGAGATCCACGTTCTCTCCGGTTGTTTTTTTGTCCCCTTTCTAATCTATCTGAATTCTGAAGAGACTTGACCGAGTACGAAGGTAGTGTGTACCTAGGGATTTGTTGAGTGGGTGTGTTACCAAGGAAGTGAATATATATATATATTGTAGAGCGATAGACCGACAGACCAGTATCCAGCCAGTATCGGCCAGTATCGTGAATAATAAGAAATCTTGGAAGGGAAATGAGTATTTTCACACCTTTCAAGGAAGGAAGGAATTACGGGGAGGCTGAGAGATATTATAGGTATGGAGATATCTATTACATATTATTAGTAAAGTACACACACAGTAAGAAGGGATATTGAATGGAATGAATGAATGAATAAATGAATGAATGAATTGTACCTAGGTAGGTACCAGTATGGGAACCAAGGAAAGACGATAAATGATATTCAATTCCAAATTTAAGATTACTTTCTCTCTCTCTCTCTCTTTTTCTTCTTTTTGATTCTGATTCAATTGTTAAACGCACCTCAATTTTAGAAATATACATAACTATAAGTTATATATAAATTACATATACATATATATATACACATACACATATATATACATATACACATATACATACATATACACATAGACATAACTCTATACAAATTTTAATCCTCTCTGCCTCTCTCTCTCTCTCCATTCCTCACTCATAATCTCTTTTTTTTATACCCAAAATTTAATAAAACCTCCAAAACCTCTTCTTAATTTCTTAGATCCACTTTTTCAACCACTCTAATAAGCTCTAGCGTCATTTTCTTCTGAGCAATCCTAATTTTGGGATGAATTTCAGTCCTCAGTCCTCAGTCCTCAGAACTCACATACCACCTCTTCGTCTTTTGCTAGAAACTCAATTTATTATTAGTCCTTCGACCTTTTTGGAGACACAACTCTCTCTTTCGTCAACAACCCTCCACCACCACCACCACCCTCTTCAAAAAAAAATTACCTTCTTTCTTTGGTAGTAGATTCAGTTGCATGTCCATATTAAAAGGGCCTTGCTTCTGATCTCTACCGTCCATTCTTTTAATAATAACTATACATTTTATCACTCCTTTCTCACTTGCGAATTTACAAAATCACTTCGTTATTCATCAAATCATCGAATTTCAAGAATCAAAATTGGTTCCAATATTTCAGTGTCCTATCTTCGCTGCCTCCGAATGTACGTCGAGAATTCATTAGATGAAGCATCTACTATTGCGATACACTTTTTATTCCATCTTCTTGCATTTCTTTGAATGACTTCAAGGGTGTATGCGCTAATTGATTGTCGCAGATTGGATCGTGGTCTTGGTGTCGCTCGAATTCCTATTTTACCATTTGAATCGAATAATTCTTTCTCTCGAATCCCAAACATTTCAACTCACTATTTTGGAACTGCGAGCGGTTTCTTCTTCGACGACATTTTACATTTCACTTTAACCATATGATATTCTTCTAAGGCTTTGTTCGATTGTTGGTTATCGCTCCGATCTTAGGCAACATGTCTACCATATCAACAACGACACAAAGTGAGGTTAGCAGCCCTTTACCACTGCCTACCTTTGTCTTTCCTGCAAGGGCTTCTCCATCATCCGCTGCCTCGCCATTTCCAAGAACCACAGCTCGACGACCGATGTCTATACCGACAGCCTTGCCAAGTTTCTCCTTCAATTCGGCGACGACAACAACACCATCACCCTCGAGCCCTGCACTATCTCCACCAATCTCTCCATCTTTCGCAAATTTTGATCTATCAAACTCCCCTAGGGCGGCTGGACATCGCAGAGGTACGAGTGAATTTATAGGTGGAGATGGCAAGGTAGGCTCGAGTGCGGGATTGATGAGTACAAGTCCAACCCAAGGGGAAAATACTTTACCTCCGCCTAATCCAGGAAGACGTGGACACGCACATAGACGTTCCGCTGCTGTATCGGCACACGATATCAAAATGATTCTGAACTCTACCGCTCCAAACACACCGTCAATTTCAATTTCACGAGAAGGATCCGCCCCAAGTTCTCCATCTGATCATGAGAGTCAACAAGGTGTAATTGGCCTCGCCAAATCTACCAGCAATGAGGAAGCTTCTCCTACCAAATCCCTCAATCGCACCCGTGTTGGTTTCTCGGAAAACGTGGAATTTATTCCTCGGCCCGTGAGCGTGGTGTCTAGTGACACATCTAGCACAGTCACAATGCGACCATCTCACTCGGTATCCAATTCTTTGAGCTCTATTGTGTCGGGAGGAACTGTGACTCCGCCAGCCAATCTTACTCCTCCAAATAAGGATCTTCTTGCTTTGCCATCGCCCAATATTCGAGGAGCTGATTCCCGACCCAGAACTGCCAACGCCATTTTAGACCCAATCAAGGATGCAGCTCAATCATCAGAAGCTTTCCCATATTCAAGACGGCGTGGATCCATGCCTTTACTTGATGATATCCAGGTTGTTGCTCCTCCAAGCCCTAGGAAAAAGTGGACCTTTTTCGGACACGAACCAGTATCTGGTAACTCTTCGCCAAACCGATCACGTCCTGTTAGCTCGACGTCCATGGATAGGCCAGAGCCCACTGCATCCGTTCCCTCGCCATCAAGTTCCGGCTTTGACCACCAAGATATTCACTTCATGCCATATATTGAACCCTCAAGTTCACGTAGGTCTTCCGTTTCAAGAAAATCTGGCAAGAAACAAAAGAAAGTCAAGTCATGGGCAGGATCGATATTGTCGAGGAGATCTCGCAGTCGCGGTCAGAAGAAAAAGGGAGGTCGCCGTTCTGCGACACCGCCTATGCGTCCTTATACGGCAAGGAGTGATTCCGCAGCACTTGATATCCAACCATTACCCGTTCATGCTGAAGAACCCCCCGCCATCGAGCAACAAGACTTTGCATCCTGGAAACCAAGACAGACTTATTCCTCTGATGACGATGCTATGAGTCCCATTATCGATCTAGATGCCGCTCTTGGTCCGTTCAACACCCCTTCCTCCTACGGAGCCGATTGGGAATCGTCACAGAAGACATCATCCAAGCGACGAATGCATAGTGCAGCAGGCATGGGTGGATTCATAGGCCCGGGAATGCATTATCATCGACGAGCTGAAAGCGCCCCTGAGATGGTTCCATTTGAAAATCGTTTCGGCATACATCGTCTTGGTAGCAGCTCCACCATGGCTGACGTGTTTGAAGAAGACGAGGAAGATGATGAATGGGAGGATACGAAGGCCTCTTCAGACAAGGATTCCTTAACGAGGACTGATGATGATGACCAAAATGCCCTCGGCATCGATATCAAAGTCGTTGACGCGGAAGCATCCAACAGCGATAAGAACATGGATTGGTCACAGGATGAGACACAAGGTGTAACCCAAAAGGGCAGTGCGTTGAGTGATGGTGAAAGCAAGAACATCAGTGCGAGCCTGAAATCTGGCTACTCCAATGCGTCTTTGAAGGATGAGCCAATCATGGAAGAAGATTCTGTTAGCCCAATCGAAATTGCAGACGACTTCATTCCTCCTAGACCCGATTCCGGTGCACGATCCTCGGAATCTACTGCCACTCCACCTTTTCGACCACGACCTGCCAAAGATCTAGCACCTGTTGAGATCAATCCTTTTTCACTACAGCCTTCATATCTTTCATCAAACAGTCCTCATTCGACCAGCCACTCCTCATTTCCATCCCCCAGGTCTCCATTTTCATATGATACACAGCGCATATCCACGGCTCCATCGTCGATTGCGGATGAAAACGCTTTTCAATCCTTGCTACTTGGCGAGCCTGGACCAGAATTAAGAATGTCTGTTGATGATGTTCCATCGCTAACCAGTAGCAACTCTACCATGACGAGGGAGAGCGGTGCGTATCCAGGTTACGCATTCCGGGATGGGCAACGTTCGGTATCTGTCTCCTCTGCTAGTGGCCCGACTCGCAAACGCTCTAGCATTGCCAGCTTGCAACGATTGATAAGCAGTTCTCATGGGGAGAGAAGCAAATTATCCATTGAATCTCGTGCTCCCGGCAATTCCGAATTGGAGAGAAAAGACAAAGCAAGCAAGAGCAGACGGATCAGTCGTATGATTCAATTCTGGAAGCCTAAGGAGTCAAAAGAATCCACTTGATTGTTGATTGTGCTATACCATATAATTTTTGTCCATGCCTCAACACCTGAACTACACACAATTCTACACCTTGCGCGGTAATATCGAATTCAACCTTATGACAACAACTCGGTACACATGACTGGAATGATAGCCCATTATTGATGTTCACATGATTGGACATGAACGGGTACAATGTGCTACTTTTCACATTTAAGGATCAATCAACCTGTGATTGGTATTCTGGGTTTATTTTATTTTAGCTTCATTGGTTTATACCTTGGCAGAGCACTTTGCACTTTTGAGCGAGATCTCGGCGTTCTTCAGTTTGAAAAGGCGCGATACAGAAGAAGAATTTTACTACACTACTACATGTGCATCTAAATTTCTCTCCAGGATTTGGGACTACTCTTGCATTTACGACAAGATGTGTGGACAGCTAGTTTTCGAAACGTTCTCTTATTCTCATGATAAAGCTGGGTGTATGGGGTAGGATGAAGATGATTTAGTGTTTGCTTTGGATTTTGCTACATTTAGTTCTGTTCCCTGGGTGTGCGGGAAGGAAGATTCCATTTCATTTTGATCATGGAATTTTACAAATAGGATTTTAAAGGAAGGGGCGGCTATACCTGCTATTGTGGGGCGCAAACATCTATCTCTGATAGGGAATATATTTTCCATCGGCACCTTCATGAGAGATAGAGTCGAATGATGGAATTGAAGGAGGGTGGCATGTCTGTAGCCAATAGACTGCGAGAGCACTCATACTTACGTATGGCTGATGCGACTAACATAATGAATATACTGAAATTAAAAAATATACATTCTTTTGTGCAAAGAAAACAATGTCTTGATATATGGATTATGATATGATTCTGTGATACTTTTAAGGGGTGTATTTATGATCATTAATGATGGTATATCTATGTAAGAGTTCTGGCATCTTACAAGCCTTTGATTATGAATTTACCCGTCAATAAAACCATCATATTCTTCTCCATTCAATTTACGGATTTAAGATTGACTTCATATCTTTGACTCTCTCATTCTTTTTAAATGGACATTGAATTTTCGAAGTTACTCATGAGCTGAACGGAGGGAGACGGTCTCGAGATAGTTTAGGATTCAGCCTTTTGCTGCCTCGTGCACGAGCCTCTCTAGCCTTGACCTCGGCAACTCAAAAAAAAAAAAAAAGCGACGTGCTTGCTTGCTTTCAAGGTTGAGCTTCATTGAGTGGCTGGTAAAGATAGTATATTCGAAACTCGACAATATCGATACTTTGATTGCTACGATACTTTTGTAAAGACCCTCGGACATCTTTCCCAAGACTGTGCATCTCAGTGCTTGTTGTCGAGAAAGTATAGCTTCATCTGTTGGTCTAGATTAACTTTACCTTTGATTTCTACCATCGAACTCTTCTCCGGCTTTGCTTCCCCAATCTCAAACCCTACATTCGAGCTTCAAACCATACAAATCACATCGTCTTCCTCACAACCATGTCGCGGTCCCCCACCAAAAGAATCCTCACCGAACTCTCCGCCTTCAACAGCTCCCCTCCCTCCCCCACCCAAACCGGCATCGTCTCCCTGGCCCCCTCCCCCTCCTCCATCCTCTCCCTCTCCGCCATCCTCCAATGTCCCTCCTCCTCTCCCCCCTCCCTCGGATACCTCGGCGGCCGCTGGCTGCTCTCCATCGCCCTCCCGACAAACTATCCCATCGGCGCCCCGATCATCCGCTTCGTGACGAAAATCTGCCATCCGAATGTGAAATGGGAGACAGGTGAAATCTGTCTCGATGTCCTCGGGGAGAAATGGACCCCGGTGTTGGGGGTGGTGGGTGCTTTGGAGTGTATTGCGGCGTTGGTGGGCGGGGGAGGTGATGAGTCGAGTCCGTTGAATGTGGATATTGCGAAGTTGAGGGGGATGGGGGATGTGGTGGGGGCGAGGGCGTTGGTGGGTTGGTGGTGTGCGGAGGAGAGGTTTGAGGGGGGGTTGGAGTAGGGGGTTGGGGAGGGGGGAACTGGAATGGGAGAGCCGCAAGTGAAGGAATGTGGATATCATGACGGTATACGATTTATCTCTTCATCTATCCCTTGGAACAACGCAACGAGGTGGAAATTGAATCGCTTTTAGCACTAGCATCGCATTGCATTGCATTGCATCGAACTGAATTTTTTTTTTTCAAGCGCCTCTGGTATACATACATACACCACAAACCACGAGAATGGGATGATTTGGATATGTCATATGGAGTTGAGTTTGATTTATTAGCATGGCGTTTTGGGATTTCATATGGCAGAGGAGATAATGTTTTTCATTCGGACTGAGAGATACAGATGAATTGGATGCTATATGATACTATACTATACACTATATCTAAATCTATTTCTAAATAACGCGAAACTGAGAGGGAGGAATCGGGAAGGAGTTGTGAGGTTTTTTGTATGTATGTATGTATGTATATACAATCGAGTGGTTTACAAGTGTGGATGGTATATTCTGTTCTATTATACTATACTATATACTTATCTATATTTATTAACAAATAATATTAACAAAGAGAAAAGGACATCTTGAATCTTGATATTTACTGTATGCATCTATATATATACCTGGGATACTTTTCCATCCCGTCGGTGTCGGATAGCAATGCTGTGCAGTTGCATTTACATGTGTCGTTGCATTTGTAGTCCCGTGGCGGGAGATTCGAGTGAAAATGTATTTTCTTTGGTTTTGGGGTTTGTGTGTTTGTGCGTATGTATGTATGTATGTATGTATGTATAGATATTCGAATATAAAAAAGAGGAGGGATTTCTATTTCTATTTCTATATGTATATGTATATATATTCTACATTCCATTCCATATCTTCAATTCCTGACCCACTACCACAATAAATATTCTCGCTTGTGGTCATAGTAGGGAGAAAGAGAGGGAGTTTGTTGTGTTGTGTTGTATAGTGTATTGATATGATATGATATGATATGATGGTGGGGGGAAATTGGAGGAGGGAGACGGTTGTAGGATTGTGAGGGCGAGATTGATTGTGCGGGGTGAGAATGGGATGGGATGGGATGTGAGAGGAGGAAGTTTTGGGGATCGGGGATTGGGATAGAGAAATTTTGATTGGAGGAAAAGAGGAAAAGGGAGAGAAGAGAGAGGGGGGGTTTTGAAGAAGAGGATAGAGAGGACGAGGTTAAGGAAGAACTGGAAAAGATGGGGTTATTGTATGTGGAATTTGTTGGGTTTGTTGGGCTTGAGTGGTTGCGGTTGAGTGATTGGACTGATGTGGTGTGGCGTTATATTATGTGGCGATAATAATAGAGTAATTACTTAAAAATAGTATCTATATTTTCATATTTTCTTTATTTCTAAGGAAAGAGACGGGGGAGGAGTCATGACTATGTATATCACTGTTGATTGTATTAGGCTTTTGGAGTCAAAGGCATTCGGTTAGAGGAGTAGTCAGAGGAATTGCTATTAGAAGAAGTCATTGGGAAGAAGTCATGAGAAGTACTCATCAACAAGACAAGCTCTCCTAGACTTAAAATCTATTCAGCTCTACCCTTTATGACAACATCAGAAATCTGAAATCCCTCGAATATCATCAAAAGCCCACAGCATATTTCAATCTCAATCTCAACCACAATCCAATTTTTTCTTTTTTTTTCTTACAATCGTCTTTCCTGTGTCTTTTCTCTTCCCACTGGCACATCCTCAGCGCCTACATCAAATTTAATTACTCGATATTCGAAAATTTAAGAATCGTCCTTTCTATTTTTTCTTGTAGATGATTACTCGGTCAGTCAAATCTGTCTTTCCTCTTCAATTTGTAGGATTGTAGTTTGGAAGTTTGACGGTGTTGAGGAATAAGTCTTCTGGATTTTTGAGGGGGGCTTAGGTTCACTGTATCGTTTTTTGGGAATTGTTGAGTGCTTGGATATGAGTATCGTTTCACATACATACACACACACACATCAATATGTGTATTTCCTTATACTTCGCTTAGTATTGTTCATAATATACACACATCCCAACCTATACTATCCCCTCTCCCCTCTCCCACCCATCATACAAACAAACCTCTAACCCCAACATAGCATACAGTATAGCACCACATAAAACATACATCCACAATGCACAAAAAAAGCATCATAGCCATCTCAGTCGTCGGCACGTTCATCCTTGTAAGCGTGCTGTTTTGGGTGTGGAATAGACGGTGTGTTCGGAGGGAGGATGGTGCTGTATGAAGGGTTCGCGTTTGGGGGTGTGTGAGGGGGGAGGGAGTAGGGAGTAGGGAGTGGGGATGAGAGCTGGGGGTGGGGAGTAGGGGGTGGGGAGTAGGGAGTAGGGAGTAGGGAGTAGGGAGTAGGGAGTAGGGATGTTCCTCTCTGGCTTTGGGGGTTGGTCTCGGGGGCTTGGGTTGGATGGGGGGTTTGTTTTGCGTGCTGGATGGTATTTTGGGAGTGGGGAAGCGGAGGGGTAGATGCGATGTGTGGGATAGATTCTGGGGGTGCTGTTAAAGATAGTTGTAGGAGATACCTGTCCTTGCAAGTAGTTATAATTGAAGTTGAAGGGCGAAACTGGAAATGGAATTGGAACTGGATTTGAAATCGAATTGGATAGTTATAGCGTTGATGTTGCTACAGTGGAATGAACTCGAAGCGTTGTAGTTGAATACTGAGAAATTGAAGTACATACCTGTGTTTTACATAGAGCCGACGAGAATATTGAAGTTGTCGTGCTCAGGCTCTTATGGAGGTATTTTTGCTGCTGAGGAGGTTTGTGTGTTTCCTCTGGCGGTAGAATATTCTTTTGGTATTAGGATTCCTCTTATACTAAACTGTTTTATTGGTATGACGGTTATATGGTCATATAATCTAGATACACATTTCAGGGGAAAGGGGTTCCGAGGGAAGGGATCACAAGGAGTCTCTTTGATATTTATCCAATACTCGCAGGTTTGAGCCCACGTTTATAAGCTCTGGGACGATGTGTATAGCGCACATCCCAAGATATGAAGTGAATGAGGTGACTCACTGGGTACTAAGTAGGGACTTAAAAGAGCAACCATTTTAGAGTCATTTGTATGACCTGATTTATCTTGCAACTAGAGGTTTTCCGAGTCAGAAGAATAGTACTCAAGGATTCTAAGAGAATGTACTTAAAGAAGATCGAATTTATCCTCGAAATGAAGCCGAGAGATCCTACCCACAACCATATTCGAAGCTCAAATCAAATCTTCATTTGGGATTTAATCTTCACTATACCTCCATTCTTTTACTTTCAACATCAAGACTCCATATCTATCACTTGATCCAATGGGAAGTATCTCAATTTACACAGTCCAGTCCAGGACAGCACAGCGCATTAAATGCAAACTTGATCTCACATCAACATTACCCGCATCACAAATACCACTCAGGTATCCATTCCCTTATGCATAGTGAACCTTAAATATATCTAACCTGAGAAATAGCACGGTATCGATTATGAATACCACTATAATTGATATTGCATACTGCGATGGTACGTCGTTGTTGGTGCAGTCTGGTATCATAGTCGGGGAAAGAAGAAGCTTTTGGGTGTGGGATCGGTGTGATGTTGGTGGGGGGAAGGCATTAGGAATCTGGTGGGTTGGATATTCGATTTCGCTGGGAATAGTGTGGGAATTTGGGATTAATTTTTCCTTTGGTGTAGTGTTGGATAGAGGAAAGATAGAGATGAGTAGATTGGTAGAAAGAAGCGAAGAAATGGATGGGAATGAAGTGAGCACCTTTGTTACTTCTTTTCATTGCTTCGACCATGTAGGAAGGAAAAAACATTCTCTGCGAGGAGTTAAGTCTTACTACTTGCATGTGTTGATGCTTATTTTCCGAAGACGGATGTATGGTTCGTGTTTTGTACTTGGATACAAAAAACTGGAGTCTAGAAAATATCGATTTGTATGAAGCGAATACAGTGAATGAACTGACTACTTGAGAATGACAATACTTTCACAGTCATTCCCATTCATGACTGATTTATGCTTTTTCGTGTCAGGGCGGGAGTCACAATAGGAGTCAGGTTATTATTATATTGGACAGGTTTACCATCGTAGCTGGTTCCTTGAAGTGATATCCTCTGTAAAGATATCACAAACCTACTCCAGAGGTCAAATCAGACATCAATATTTCAAGTTTAAAAACGCCACTGGCGGCTGTTACCTTCAAAATTATCTCTCGCAGGACTTCATCTCACGAATCCAAACCTAGTACGTATCAGACCGTCTTCCTTACATTATTTGGCCTCCCATATATCTCACAATTATCAGACTCTGTTCGTAGCACAGTCTCATTCCCGAAGTTTTCTGCATTAGCATCATACATTGCACAATATATTCCAAGTATCCCATCCATTTTCTTTCTCACCCATTGCATATCATAACCTTTAAGCTCTGCTAACTTTCAGAATAGTAAAACATTACCAGCCAGTCAAAGATGCCGTTTGGAATAGTATCCATTGTCGCTCTATCATTTCTTGCAGTGATCGGCATTTGTATCAGCGCGCTAGGGGTCTGGGGACAGATTAAAAAAAAAGCGAGAGATAGACATCGCAGCGGCACGAGGCTCAAGAGCAAGTTCCGAGGATTGTGTGTACGCCGTCTTTCTTTGCTTCGTAGGGTTTCGGTAATGGTGGGAAGGTTTGAGGGATGGCAGGTGACTCGGAGTGAAGGGAGAGGTGGAGTGATGAATGTTTAGAGAGCTGAGAGCTTAGTTTATGTTTTGGGCCTTGATGGTATAGATGATCCTGGATTTTGTAGGTAGCGATGGGTCGGTCAGTCGCGTGATATAACGTTATTAAATTGGATTTATTGTACAGTTGAAATCAACAGGAGATAATTTGCGCCCCAAAACACCGATAGTTAAGGTTAGGGTTGTTTTTGAGAGATGATGTTCCCTAAAGTCAAAAATTGTAGAGGACAAGTATGACTTCTATATATAACATTATAGTGCTTCGAGGCATATTTCGGGAGGAGGGAGACCTGGATATTAGGTAGTTTCAGAGATCACCTTATTACTGAATTTTAATAAATAAAATGAAAATAAGAAGTTTTAAAAGGACTTCGGACATTCAGAATTTTCGAATTAGAGTTTCAATTAGAGTTTCTATTAGACTTTAGATTAGAGTTTCATATTGATAGAAACTGGGATCTAGGAAATGACAGTGTATATCGGAGATGAGAAGGCCAATAGAACGTTGCAGAGAAACGTATTGTGAAGTTTAAGTAGGTTGCGTTGTATTATTAAAATCTCAAGGAATCGGGGTTGGATAAAGACCTCTTTTGATGACTAAGTCAGCCAACTAGTTTAGCGCGCCTTCTCTAGTCGAAAAGTCTAAAGGGGGGTGGATCTCTTTTCAAATTATAGGATCTCGAAACAGAAGCTTTATTATTTCGCAATATAATATAGATTGTATTATATAAACAAAAGAATAGTTATATTCTAATCTATATATCTTTCAATTATTGATTATTACTTAGATTATAAAAGCGTGTTTTTAAAAAGCTTTGATGAATTCAGAAAATCAAGAAAATGATTAAGGTTTTAAAGAATAAGAAAGTTCTGTAAGGTATGTATTCTAATTCAATTCTATAAATATATTAAAAATAAACTTTTCAATATATAATGAAAGCATTATAGAACCTATAATACGCATGAAAGGTTTCTTTTGTAGGGTACAGAAATCTCCCACCACAGGGGTATACATGAGTGAGATTCTATATACTAATGACCGTTAGATTTTCAGATTGCTATCCATCTCAATTGAGTGAATGAAGTTCTCCAGTATTATTAAACCCTTGGAGTCACAAGTATGACTGATTTTATTTCGAATCTAAAGCTTTCTGACTCAACACGAAGTCATCGAAAGCCCAACTAATAGGGTTTACCTTGGACTCCAATTCTCTCAAGGTTACTCCACGGTCTACCCGGAACTTGACATACATAAACACCACATACCACATGATACTTTCGAGCTTCATCCACATACATCGATCTTCTCAGTATCTGAACAATATCTCCGACTTCGAAGCTTAATATTCAATTTTTAATCGGTCTTCCAGCTCTTCTCCTCACTCCAACAGACATTAATTTCACGATTCCCAAACTTCAAGATCGAACCATCTAGACTTTGATCGCTACACGTCTTCTCAAGTCTTTCTGCTCATTACGGACCTTAAGTCTCCTCTCAAACCATTCACATCACCAATATCCATCTCCGTCATCGTTTAAGCAACCAGAATTACACCCAAGACCAACACATTAGCATCGTGTTACAAATTCCAAGTACAACTTCCTATGAATCAAATTCAAAATTCAAAACAATGCTGACATAACAACAGAAAGATGGATGGAAATAATGTAGTCGTGCTGGCGCTATTTTTATTTGTGCTTGGTATTGTTTTCATCTATTATGGTTTATGGAAGCCAATAGAGAAGTGCTTGGCGAAAAGAAGAAAGAATTTAACCTTGCCGACTACGGATGAACCCTAGGCCTGAAATAGACTTTGTTGTCGAGTGTTCAGCATCTCGTGTTGTGGATTTTGGGAGCCAGGTATTTTCTTTGGGAGCTAGGTGTTTTCTTTGGGTTGGAGGATTGCTCAAATGGATGGAGAGCGTTGAAACTCTGTTGTTTTTGTAACTCCGGTGATGCAGAGAGGAAATGTGATCTGCAGTTAACGATAATAATTCGTGGGTGAACCAAGAGCGTTGATGTTGACAAATTGAACTTATCTTACTATTTTCATGTTAAAGTGAACCACTTGAAAAGCATGATATTTCAGAGAGTAACATCGTATAACTGACATGGCTCAGACTCAAATTTTGAGTCAACATTATAGACAATGAGAGCTTACCAGTATTTCCCAAGACTATCTCGAACATATGGATGGACATTAAACTTGTCGAATCTAACATCATTACGCTGCGTTTGACAGCCTTTAGATATAAGTCGTGGTTGAAATGTTCGCTGGCAAGATTTTACCATTTATGCTATGAACGCCTCCGTCAAAGCACATACTTCAATATGGAAGTCTAAAAGATTTCAAAATATAAGCTCACCTGGAGGTGCTTCAATCCTTAATCTTATGCGCCAAGCCCCAAATTCCAACCATCTCCAACTCGCATCCTATAAGATTCCAGTCATCCACAAGGTCAAGGAATAAAATCACGATCAGACCCCCAACTCTCGTTTTTCAAATCTTTTATGTTTCACAAAATGTATCGACATGCCACTTATGCAGTTGATGACTACCTAGGTATTCATGTTGTACCATCTCTTCAAAACGAAAAAGTGTTGAACCAAGATTATGTTGTGTTCCAACGATAAGATAGAAATACGTCTTCATATTAGTCGTCCATTGTACAGGTAATATATCGATGATTATTCACGCGCGCATAAGAAAGAAGAGTGCTGACCATGAAACTCGCCCATTTGCTGACCTTGACACAGCGCAATGCAGCTTATTAACACAGGATTCATTCTTCATAAGAATAGACTCCGGGACGGACACGAAGAGGCATATGTTGTTTTCTTATTTTTCATCGTTTCTTGAGGTTGGTAATGTTGATCAACATGTTGTGTCAAATTCACATTCCCTTATTATTTTCTCTTGTGGCATCCGCATCCGGTTATTGGATACAATTCAATGTCGGATCTTTATGTGGTAGACAAGAAACTCTGCGCTCATGGAGCGGATCAACAAATCGAGGATGTCAGGCACACTTCTCCAAAACAGCCAATTCGGCACTCGTTACAAATACTGGGACATCAGATGATAATACGGTGGTTGTCTTTTATTCCTCGCAAGACTGTAATCCCGAAAGTGCCATTGCACGAGTCGAAAATGGATGTGTTGAAATTGAAAGCAAAAACCTTGGGATCAAGTATCAGTCATTTAATGTTATTCGAACGTTTGATTCGGCGAGAATTACACCGATCTCGAAGAATGAATTTGGGTATCAACATGGTGGGACGAAGCTCTATAAAGGTGTGGAGTATAGGTGGTTGAAGCAGTATGATGGGTCCTTTCGAGGAGTTATTCCTGATCAATGGGATGATGCTGTTTTGAAGCAAAGAAAAATAACTGCCTCGGCAGGTTGAGAAGGAGGTGGTTGTGGTGAGGTATTGAAGCAGCATGTGAGGAATTCGAAGATTTCGACACGATGACTCCTGGAATCAGTGTTTGACAGGAACATGCTCCCAACACGACGAGCATTGGTTTATGTGAAAAGCATTTCGAGTGTCAGTCAATATACTCGCTGGATATGTCATACGAGGGGGTACGCTGAGTAGGAGACTTTGCAAATCCAACGAGGAAGTGTTCACATCAGAAGCCTGGAAAATGGACAAGTAAAAATTTGACAATAAAAGAAGAAACATTCAAGAACGAAATGTTGAAGTGCGAGGACTAAGCAATGATTGGCGAATTCTCCTTCCAATCAGCTGTCTTATCATTCCGATATGTCTTTGAGGATACCTTCACACTGTAGTACCCTTTGAGAAGTATTCGGGGGGGAGGTCCTATTGGGATCTCAGGCAATCTATCTGCAAATACTCGAGCAAATTTCCTGAGTCGAGGA
Source organism: Sclerotinia spermophila (assembly GCA_038090695.1). Classification (NCBI taxonomy): domain Eukaryota; kingdom Fungi; phylum Ascomycota; class Leotiomycetes; order Helotiales; family Sclerotiniaceae; genus Sclerotinia; species Sclerotinia spermophila. Next base: position 17,410 of record JBBMOJ010000191.1, on the reverse strand, counting down.
TAAGGGGCTTATAAACCATTCGACCAGAGATGACGAGGTTCCAATTGACTTTGATTAACTTCATCAAAGAAAGAATCTTCGTCTGTAGATGCGAACTTGGTTGATGATTATTGGCTGTTTCGCTTGAAGGAGAGCTTGGAAAGGTAGCCTGGACGCACTTGCGAGTATATTCAACACTGAAACGCAACACATGCGATGATACTTACATGGGAATCCCTCACGGAAGTTTTTAGACAATAAAGATGACATACTAATGCACTCGGGCGGTTGGTCCATCATACTAGTGAGCCTTTAAACGAGGGTTTGCGTCTGAATTGCGGTAAAAAAGGACAAGTTTTGATCTAATATCTTCCTATATGCACCCAAACTCCAAATGCTATGCAATATGATTCCAGATCTTCCTTTACCAGTCATCGTCATCGTCACTCTCAACATTAGGTAGCTTCGAACCTCGAATACCACCCTTCTCTTGACGCTCTTCTTCTTCATCCTCTGCATCACGTCTCCGCTTCGTAACTCTCATATCATTATCCTTAATAGCTCCAATTTCAATCAGCAACTTATCAATCTCCGCCATTCCTACTCGCACACCTCCCATGGTCATTAATGTAACCACTTGTTTCACGATATCTCCTTTGTTGTACACCAGTATTGTAGGACAATTTCTGTCGGGATAACCCTCGATAGCCATGTCACCCCTCATCTCGCAGAATTTCACTTCCCCAAACTCAACAGCTGCTCTTCTCCATAACTCAGTCAAAACCCTACTTTCCACATTTGTTCCCAATCCACTTGTGAGATTGACCAATACTGGCGAGTTTTGGCTCGCATCTGTAACCTCTCTCTGATAATCAGGTTTCGATAAAGGGTATACTGCGCCGTGTTTGGCTTTCTTCGTTATAGATGATAATTCTGCCATTCGTTGTTTCTTATATTGTTCGAGGAAAGCATCATCTTCTTCATCTTCAAGAGCATCGAGTTCATCAAGATCCATTCCTTCAAGTCGGTTTTCGTGTGCCAGACGACGTCCTTCGAGAATAGCTTCTTCGATAAGGGGTGTGGGAGAAGGGGGTTTCTCGGGAATGATCCCCTTGGCTCGCAAAATATCATTCCATTCTGTATCGGCATTTGGGTCATCTATAGGAACATTGATTCTCTGGTCCATAGGGGCTGCCATGATTGTGAAAGTTGAGGCTGATTTGAGGATTTATTGTATAATTATGATACTTGACCTAATCTTGTTCCAAGACATTTTGTATGTGGAATCCACAATCTGCAGCCTGAGCTAGCTTTGAGCAATTGGAGGGGTAGTCGGAGCAGAGATGACCTAAAACCCGATCCACTCAAAAGCACGAGCTATTTTCTACGGGTGGAAATTTACATTCACGTGATCCCTCTCGGTTAAAAATCTAGCACACTCTAGGGTTTTCAGAATTGGTTCAATTTTCTCCGCTCTTGATACTTATCAGTTCGACCCATCGACAATAGACTGACCTTCGCCCTCTACGTCCAAAAACTCGAGACTTTGACAAAGACCCGTCAGTCCAATATCCGAATAACAATTCCGGTCAAAATACGTCAAGATGGTAAGGAATCACTCAATCAATTATCCCCACATCAACGCATCGATTATGGTTTGAAGGCATGAGGCGGAATTGTACCTGGCACACGACACTCGAACGACAATTGCGAGGAGGAGAATATGCTTGAAATGGATGGGAGAGTGTTATTCGTTTGCTTTTGGATTGGATCGAATTGCTGGAAGGAACACATTAATGATGGAATTTGATTTTTGATGAGGATAATTGCTGATCAGGGTTTGCCACTCTAGGTTCTCGCAATCGATCTCCTCAACCCATCCCCAGCCGCTGAGGCACGCAAGCACAAGCTCAAGGTATGCGACAACACCTTTCATTAAACCTTCGATTCGGTACCAAATTGGCAGAAGCTAATGTTTTTTGCCACTCTAGCAACTTGTCCCAGCCCCAAGATCCTTCTTCATGGATGTTAAGTGCCCAGGATGTTTCACCATCACCACCGTCTTCAGCCACGCCCAAACCGTTGTCATCTGCGCTGGATGCTCAACTGTTCTCTGCCAACCAACAGGTGGTAAGGCTCGTTTGACTGAGGGCTGCTCGTTCAGAAGAAAGTAGATCAGATATATCCGTCCTACTTTTCTTTTGGCTTCGTCTTTTCGGTTAATGGCAATGGCTTCATGAGGGTTTAGACATGGTTCTAGTTTTCGATACGCAATTTGATGGATAGAAGATGGACCTCACCCAAAATTCCTTGCGAAAGATCGATGCAACAAGCAGCAGAGGGGCGTTTGGGAAAATCCGGATATCTTGCATCAAATCAAAAACGATTCCCTCATAAAATTTTATTTTATTTTCTTGTGTACGAGTCGTTTGTGATATGATTGATCGCGAACGTAAATGCCTACATTGGTGGATTGAACGGCAGGAAATAACGATTCTACGAATATTCTTCGATGATAGAACGACCCGGAGTTATGAGAACTTGGATTGTTCCGTGAGGGCCTTGACGTATTCCGAATGGCTGTGGAGCTCGTGCTATATCAATCAACGATGGTTTCAGATCCCCTTTTCCATGCCCATTTCGTGAATTGTGTATTGTGTATGAATACCGATTGATTGATATTGTTTCACTATTGTGATGGAACGTTCGCAAGCGCGTGTGTCCAGATGAACTTTTCCTGGCTTGCCTAGCTATTTTCCAGATTCTTTGCATGTAAAGTGATATGTTAGGATGATAAACTTTGGACCCAGAATCCCTCGAAATCCCATGCGATCCTGAAATGCAGCTTGCTCCTAAGTGTTACATTCTTTCTCGGCTGACCTTAGACTGAAGCGGCGTCAACACTTCCAACAAACGCTCGCTGAGAGCTCTCCCGTCCAAATACTTGACTCCATTGACGCATTCATGGACAAACACATATGTTAGCACGTCGCTACTTCAACTCTTTCACGCTCACATCATCGAAGCAATGGATCACTATTCATAACTACTCTGAAATATGGCTGCTGAGATATACTGGCAAACACTCGGAAATATTTACTCAGACAAAGTTGCTGTATCAATTTCATCTTCACCGTCAAGTTGGAAATGCAGTGAAGTAATCAATACAATATCGAGTTTTCTGACTTGGATCATTCTTTCCGTGGACGACAAACAGAAGTTCAAATCATTTCTATTATACCCGTGCAACTTCAATCTGATTATTCCCCCCCTAAGTTAATAGAATGATAATTGACGAAGTTCAATTGGTCAGCGCCACAAGTATATCTTCGCTCAACGACCTTCAACAAACAATAGAGTATGTCATCTCACCTTAAAACTATCCAAAGGATCAGCAGAAGTGGCCCAATCTGGTAGATCAATGCTACACATTGTCAGGTTCTTAAGATTTTGCACTCATGTTCCGTTGAGTGAATGATTAGAAAGCTCTCGATCCATTGATCTTGCGACATGTACTCTTAACATTCACTTTATCAGTAGCGTCAGAGCTTGCTTAAAAGATTTTTTTACCAGCACGGCTCGCCATTACTTCTTTAATCTGTCCTCGGCGCCTTCTCCTAAACCTCACTCCATCCACCTCGAAAAACATGGCAGAGGTTACTGAATCTCATGATCCGACCCCGCCCGATACTGTCATGAACAATACCATTCATTATCAACTTCCCATTTTGCACGAAATTCGTCGCATCCACCTAGAGCGCCTCGCAGTGTTCCTAGCATTCAGAGAAGGTTTTGCGCATACGGCGCAGGCAACAAGAGATTCATTTGACGGCAAGGAACAGAAATTTCTTCACAGAAGGCGAGAATTCTTCGGACACTTGGCTGAAAAGCGGGAGGTATCATTGCAGCTGCATCGAATGAAAAAGAAGAGTTTTCTCGCAGCCGCAGAATTTTTGTTTAAGGCTGGTCATTTCGCTCCAAATTCGGCAATGAATAGACGTTTTGCACATCTCTCTGCCGAGCAGATCCGGAGTGCCGAGTGGAGGGCTTCTGTTTCTCTTCCTGCTTGTGCGTACTATATTATTCTTCCTACAAAATTCTGTCATGGGTGATTACTGACAAATTATGACCCAGTGGGAAGTAGAATCAACGCAGTGGCGGAATACGAGCCTATATCAAGGAGGACTAGATCGCATTGTGAACGATGTCAACAACTGATGATAGATTCTGTTGCAGCATCTCAACTCTCTGATAAGATGGAAAAATTGTGTTTACATGTTGGCGGTCATATATGCACTTCAAATGGAGGGAATGATAGTGGTGACTTGGTAGGGAATGATGATGACGATGAAATGGAGATGAACTAGTTTACAGTCGTTTCTGTGCGCATGTAAGAAGCTTTGCGAGATTTCGATGTTTTTGTGCATTTATAATACAATGAAATGTTGTGATCTGATTTCTCTTGCATTTTATTTCATATGAAAAGTGCTAGGTGACCTTTTGTTATGTGGGCTATGTGTCTTTTGGGAGGTAATTATTATGGTAACAAGTCAACTTGAGTAGGGATATTGTGCCGTCACATGTATTGCGATCATCATGACGGCCGATTTTTGATATCGAATCAATACTACTCCAGCGAAGTAAATTTGACCATTCGTTTCGAAATCACAGTAGCTGGAGAGGGAAAATATCAGTTCAACTGTCTAGGAACTGAGAAACGAACAGGATCGATTCCCGCTGGAGATATACAGTTTTTAAAGGTTCGGATATATGGTTTGCTATAAATATCCATTATATTTCCTTCCTATATATAGAATCAGAAGATGCTAATGAAGCAAATTAGTTTAGCTTCTGAAAGCCTCGGAAGATATCAGAAGTGAAGTTCTGTTATATATAAACAAGCGTTAACGAGTGTGCGCTCCTGTCATTAAAAATAACCTGCGCGAAAATCATTCCTGGACACCAAGCTTTTCTATCATAGTCACCTCCCTCGCTTAGCAACCCTACGTTGTGTACCAAAAAATTATAATATCAAACATTGATAGTTTTGACGGTTTCCCTGGTGTGCTGGTTATGAAAGGCGCTTCGGCGACTTTTTATTCCCGCGGCCACAGCCTTAGATCACAGTTGGTTTTCGGATAAAGCGATTGGGCATAGATTCGAACCTTTGGGTTTGGGGAGTTTTGCTTCAGAGACTGAATATATCTGTGTTTTTGCGTCTATACGTTTTAGCTCATTGGCTCATTCATGTGCACTATAAATATTCTTCTGATCAAGAACTTCTTGAAAGTCCTACACACCACATCCCACAAGCGCGTCCCATTAGCTTCTTGATCCACATGGATGTATTCTCTTCCTTTGGCCTGCTCCTTTCAATCTGTATAATCCTCCTAATTGGAGAACGATATTCGGTTGATGAATTCTTATTCATTTCCTCCCGCTCCTCGAGCGCAGTCTGGAGCTTTCCGTCAGGATGACAGCGGCCATATTTATCGTAATCACAGTTATCACATCAAGTCTCAGCTGCCTTCATGGTAGATCGAATGTCGCTAATATCCTCGACCCTTGGCAACGGGGTAGTTGGATTTTCCCACTGCTGGTTTGATATATTTTGCTGACTATCCCCAACAAATATAAAAGCTTGATGAAATCTCTTCAACACCATCATCGGCGAATATAGAGTCTCTGAGTTTCCATCAAGGTCTTCCAAAAGATTCTTGATTAAGATAATATTATCCCAACAAACCTCAAACCAAGTCGCTGGCTCCAACTGCTCTTCTTATATCTGTCACAAAGGTTCCGTATAATCAATGATATTGTTATGAGCATTGTATAACATTCCATGGAACGCTATGGCTCTTTCAATTTTGTATTCTTTGAGCTTTGCTGTTTTCGCCAGGATCCGTTGTCCTGCATCTGATTTTTCAGATATGGATATTGAAGGAGGCACCTCTGAGGCTGCGAGCTAATTATCAATTGAAAGGTTTACGTGGGAGTATAAGAGCGGAGGAAGGAGCTACATATTATCGTCTATAGCCACCTGGGTATATTCTAAAAGAGGCTCCGTGTCCTTGCTGAACGGTTCTGAAACATCATTTGCCTCCACTCGTGAAATTACTTTCCCCTTTTCTTCGGCCTATCAGTCGAGTCTGCGGGTGAAAAAAACGTCAACTTTCTCATGTGAGACCATAATTCTTGCGGACGTTTGGCCTATACCTGCAAGGCATTCTGTGGCCCCCTCTGTCATATCATTCCAGTTGCTCACTATCCTTAGTTCCTACTAGCCACCACCGGCTTTCTTTTCGTTCGTTTCTCGAAAAGCTTTCGAGCCTGCCTCACAGAGTATCAAGCGCCTCTGAAGCTATTCTCTTCCTGTACACCTTCTTCCATGCCTCGCTTTTCTCGTATTGACATTACCTTTGAGTTCGCTTATTTCATATTGCCCTTGAAGATTGAACTCGCGTTTGTTGGAAGCACGTTACGCGACAAGAATAAATAGTTGGTTATCAGATATCGAGTGGGAAATTGATAATGACCGGAAGAATAATCTCTGTTCTCTCAGCAACTGATTGGAAATAGAGCAGGACTAAATATAGACAAAGATTAGCTGCTTTGACCCATCGAACTTGTTTTGCCGCCATTTTCTTCTTTTGCAGAAGAAGGATATTTGAAAGTCTCTAGTGCCAACAATTGCGGCAAACGATCTGAATGAAGTGCAATGCATCCTTGTCAGCGCTGCCAAGTCGGGTAGATGTACAAACATTTTACATCGTGTGCATGAAGTAGAGACGTCGTTTCTGACTTACCAGTCATAATATTTGGACCTCTGTAGGTCGTTGTTTCGATCATTCGTGAAAGCTGCCAGTAATTTGCTTTGAACCGCAAATACCATTACTCGGTTCATTGCTGATTTGCCTTTTTTGTGGCTTGATTTATATCTTCTGTGGTCTCCATGGGTACGAAGTCCAACATTTTAGATACGAGACCCGTCTCGATCTGATCTGTACATTCTATCAAGCTAGTCTTGATCGGTGAAGAGGGGGCAATAGATACAATCATTCCTATATTTATGGCTCTTGATGCCGCGCATTTCACCTAGCCGCCCTGTTGGCATTGAAAACACCCTGAATCTCTCTTTGTTGGGCAATACCGTTATTTTATTGGCTTTCCGACCCAACCATGAAATGTTCCAAGTCCGCGTCCAAAAAGCTGGCACGTAATCAGACGAGAACTGGAGCATAATCTATCAGAAAACTGTTCGAAACCTAGACATCATGGCGGAGAGCTTGAAAAGGCACGGTCATAGTAGCTATATCAGCGCTACTAGATATGAATCTTGCATGCCCAAATACACTTCTCCTATACCTTACCGAGATGGAGAGACAACCTCTCAAATACTTTTTGCAAAGATGCTATATTCCAGACAACTGCGGTGTAATAGTTGATAGCGAGAAAGATGTCCAAAATGTTCCGAAATCCATCTAGCACGTCGCTATGGACTGATAATGAACATAGGCTAGTATACGGATTAAATTGATGGCAAGATTGAGAACTTTAGGTCACATTACTCAGATATTGACCGGAGTTCTGACGAGTTTATATACTATGAGTCGTACGGGAAAGGAAACAATGATGGCATTTACCTGACCTTGCGATGCCATGCTGTACAAACTGATTTAAATTTCGGCATGAACAAAAGCTTCATTGGGATACCCTCGAAGCATACGAAATATAAAACTTCCTTCAGTCGAAAATCGGAGAGATGGCCTATAGAAAAACGCTGAGGCGCTGCACGAGGTCTTTGAGAAAGTCTAGGTCTGGAAGAGATATCAATTTTTTGTAGATTGATCGGAAGGTGCTACTTTCATTGTGTATCTCATCCCTCTATTTACCAAAATTACAGTCTATCGTTTTAATTGTTAAATCTATTTAAAGTGTGCCTCTTCTAAAGGGTATGGTGGAAGCATAGGCTAGGATATTGTTGGACAGACCCTGAATGAGGTGTAGGTGTAGGTGTATCCAAGTCATTCTTATTCTGCCTCCCTCTTTATATTTGTATGAAGAGGGGGGATATATATATATATATATAAGTTCTATTCTATACCTATGCCACGTTATAAATGTAATGTAAGATGAGCAGGTAGGCTTATGTGTATCATTACGCTCGGCCTCCGATCAGCATCCTGGTAATATGGGAGCCTTACCCGTGGTCCCTACATGCTAGTGTTCTGACAATATGAAGGCACACAGAAGTTAGAATTAGGTTGATTAAAACTAGAAAAGTAAAGCGACGAGCTCTTACTAATACTAATTTGGACTAGCTCTCTCTGCTCTAGGTCCACATGGACCACTCTTCTTTAACAGCATTGGCATTTCTTACTGCTTAGAATTATATATACTATCATGGCACATAGTAGTATAAATGCCTTACAATAATATAACACAGCACTTCGATTTCTCGTAGCTCAAGCTTCCATGCTCCTCCTCACTCATGTCGTCTATTGAGACTCGGCTTCATTCCAATATTGAACCAACCCAAAACGTATCACAAACTAACCGAGAGTAACTAGCCATCATAGGCAAGAGAGATGGCAGCTATCTTAACCATGATTTAGTTTCTGAATATCATCTTATCAGGGGGAAAGCTCTAAAAATCGAGTATATAACTGTAATTATGAAATAAGAGATAATAGTGATTATTTAGAACTCAATCCTATAGAGTAAAATCATCTTGACCATGTAATCTAACATATATACTAGTAAACAAAAAGAGCCAAACATTTACCATCAGCAAAAAACCATACTACACATTCTAGAACTTCGATAGTCAAGCCTCTAACAAATCTCAATTAGACTAACACATAGATATATACTCACACCTATCAATCTATCCCCTAACACCATCACACCAACCATCACTATCAAAATCAAAACATATACACTCAACAAAAGACCAAGCTAGCTCATCACATACACACCACATCCCATTCATATCCCTCCTAACCAAATCTTACAATCAACTCCGCTCCATTTTCCCATTCCTAGTCACCACTACAACGATCTTTTTCTCAATTAGAAGCTCGCAATGCTACCTAATTCTCTCATTAATCTATAGAGCAGGGCAGTCTCCCGAAATGCCCCATCATACTATATCATATCATCCATAACCTAAACACCACCTAGATAATCTCATAATGTCACAATCTCCCATTACAATGAGCGCAAATTCCACAGATTTGGCAGTTTTCCTAAAAGATACTTAGTATGTAGTATATAGTATACACCTGAATAAACAATTTACGCCTAATCCAACATATCAATCCCACCCACTCGGTTATATATCCTTCCCATTAAAGTACCCTACACGAACTTCCGAGGATGCTTGTCCTGACAGTCATATTTAATTCTGTCCGTTAGAGTTCCCAAGATCGGTGCTGATTGAAAACCGTGAAGCCTCCTTTTCTGTGGTGAATTACATCACTTATATGGATAATTCCCATTCCGTGTAATAAGGTTATTATGTTCTTGATTTCCTTTCGTTCTTCTTCCAATCGTAGCGATACTTCTCTTCCCGGAATCAGAGATATATATATACAAACAGATTCTCATAGTTACACCACTTCCCTCTACATTAAGTCCATGAAACATACATAGTGAAGTGAAAACCAGTCATACAACACTTTATCGCGGGAAACGAGAGGAAGCAGATCTAACAATCCCATTCTATGATTTCGTCGATCATTCAAATTACTAGGTCGCTATTTCCTGAGGCAAATTCGTGAAGATTGAATTACTACGGATGTTTTTTTCAACCTGGATATATAGAAGCTGCAAGATAATACCATGGCATAAACTTATTTTCACAAAACGGGAATGCGGAAGACCTATCTAACTAACTTACACAGAGGGCATCCGAGAAGTTAGATTTAAATACAGGAATTTGATTATATATTCACTTCCTCCCATCAACTCCATCTCCATGTCCATAATCTCATCTCATTTTCATCCCTAAATACAACCCTCCAATTAACAATACCCACCTAACCTAAACCTACACTCACACTTACACCCAAATCAGCCAATTCACCCACCCACCTATCCATCCATCCACTCCCCCCACTCCACCATCTCCAAATCTACATACACACAACCCCATCTCTTCCCAGAGTCCAAATTCACCACCTCTCTCCTACACTCCCAGAGCTTCACTTCCAGAGTCTCACTTTCTATCTCTGGCCTTTCGAAAATATATTGCTATATAGTATACTACCACCCGCCCCTCCCACCCATCCCACTCCCAATCCCAATTCCAATATCCATTCCTCATCCCCGCCGTCCAAGAACCCCCTTTGCGGAGGATAGGATACATCTATCTACTTTGAAGAAGATCCTCTCTCTCTCTCTTCTTGCGCTATTTTCCTCGGATTTCATGTGATGCTTATATGATAGTAGTAGTAGTAGTAGTACTATATGGATATATATATATCTAATCTCATTTTGCACACACATTTACTCTCTAATCCAATCACTCCCCCCTTTTCCAAAATATATCTTATAACCCCCTCACCCCCCCCCCAAGATATTATATTTATTTGCTTCCCCCCGCCCCCCCAAGGAAGCTTGACAGTACTAACATCCTCCTTCTTCCTTCTAATTTCGAAATTCTCATACTTATACTCACACTCACATCCTCTAAATCCATTCATCCTCTACATCCATCCTCTACATCCATTCCTCTATC